>JAZGTI010009428.1:0-17291 GCA_036877585.1 Botia kubotai | reverse complement strand
GCAAACGCGGCTAATTATGCAACATTATGCCGCCCGGGTGAAAGACGCTGTGTTGATAATGGTATTAAAACTGTAATTCGCAGCTCTGCTCCATCGGGCTATTGTGGACACCTGCGTTTATTGACAGCATTCCCAAAGGAAGAGAGGAGATCAGACACCCTAGCATTACCATACATGTCCAATGAAGAAAAAGGCTTAAGGGTTTATGAAGTGGCTGCAGGCTCTTGTTTGGGGGGTGGGGGATGGGGATCATTAATGTGGCCCTGGGGCCCCTCTTTTATAAACTGTGATGTAAACAGCTTTGTAGAGCAGCTGTGCTCGGAGGTACAGAATTATCAAGTCATTTTTTATACAAGAGTAATTAGATCCATAAATATGAGCGAAGAATCGCTCATATTTATGGGCCAAACAAAGGAAGCAGATTTAAGTGGAATGATCTTAAAAAATGAACAGCCTCAAAATAATTGACCAAACACAGAAAGACAGAACAAAAAAGAGACTCGAGCAGGAAATAAACATTCAGATTCAGGTATCTCTGAGTACCTAGCAAACAGGGAACATTCTCCAAAAGTACTAAAAACGTCCTTGCGTTACCATTACTGAAGCTTTTTTAAGTTATGTATAACGTTCTCAAAACCAGGCAATAACATTAATACAACATCCAAACATTGAAAATTTGAATGCTCCTAAAACTTAAAACCTCAAAATAACATTTTGAAATTTTTGCTACTTAATGGAAACGTTAAGAAAACGTTTTTACAACCTAAAATTGTTAGCTGGGTAGCATTGACCATTAAAACACAAATGAGTGTTTCTATCATATGATAAGTCCTACAGCTGGAGCCACATTAGCTGAATTCCATGTTAATGTGACAAGTCACTGCAATTTACATTTCTTAATTTGGCAGATAATGTAGTCCGACGCAATTACAGTGCATTCAAAACATTCATTATATCAGTATGTGCATTCAATTGGAATTGAACCCATGACCTTATTGTTGCCAGCACCAGCTACAGGAACATTGCTTCAAGCCATTAAAACAGTAAACAGCCTACAGTCAGGCAGTTCATTAGACAAAGTACAGCCTGTTTACATTTACAAAGTTTGTATCATTTGTAAATATTAATAAATGTATTAGAATAAATATAATTATTTATTGAACATTGGCGTAGTTTATCATATGGTTTTTGTTGCTATTTTTACATAAGCATTGTAAGAACGCTTCCATAACGTTTCCATTGAGTAACAAAAATGTTACAAATGTTTTTAAACCGTTCCACTAACAACTTAAGAATAACATTATATATGCTATATAACAAAAAAGTTCCACTAACATTACTGCAAGAATGTTTTTGAAAACCTAGAGAGAACGTTTAGAGAACGTTAGCCAACCTTGAGAGGATGTTCGCTGGGATGTCATTTAAATGCATTTATTGCACTGATTTCACCATGATTAAGAGGGTTTTTATCTTGTTCGTAACAATCCCTTAATCATGGTAAATTGACAGTGTGAGGTAGGGGGACGTCAGGCGAAAAGCATCACTAAATAGATGCGGAGGTCCGTGCAAACGACTCTCCTAATGGTATTTTCCTTTCTTATGCGGACATAATGTTTTCTTATGATTATTACTTGGCAGGAGAAGCAGCAGAAGCATCCATTAGTGATTACCCACCATGAGACACACACACACACACACACACTGCTGTTCGGTCCATGATTGAGATTAAAGTTTATTCTCCCTGTGACAAAGCCAAAATCTCTCAACCTTTCGTTTTCTCTCTTGGCTGCTTAGCCCCTCTCTCTCGCTCACTCAATCTCAGTTTCCCGCTCCTCTCTCTCTCTCCATTTATACAATTCTTGCGGCGCGAGGGGACACAAGCCTTTAATCAGAGAGACAAAAGCCAATCAATCAGCTGAGGCAGGTTGAAAAGAGAGCTTCACGGCATTCAAACGAGCCGCGACGTCCCCGGCAGTACCGCCACAGAGCATTAACTACAGAATGAGTTCGGGCTAATGAAGAAAGCGACTAGCAGTACGGCAGAGGGAAGGCGCATCTTGGCCGGCCTCCATTGTCCGTTCGTAATCCAAACCCATCTGCTGCTACTGTCGGCGATTTTAATGGCTCTGCGGAGATGAGACGGCAAAATAGCCGAGAGACCGCGCAACTAAGCGGTTTATTAAACGACGACACGTTAACTCGGAGCGTAACACACCGACAGGGAGTCTGAGTGTGTGTAAACTGTTAACGCGGCCTTATGCAACAGCAATGTAAATCTTAAACTGACCCGTCTGTAGGGTACAAAGGATCGTTTGTGTGTCGCGTCTCGTGCCTATTGCGTTTGCTTGTGTTTTAAATGGTTCTATGTGAACATGTAGAATCATCTAAAATTCTGTAAACGAACCATTTTGAAAGTTTTGCGTTTAAAGAAGATTCAAAGGTCATCAGAATGAATAATTAGAAGCACGCAAAGAGCAAATACAACCACACACAACTGAACAGCAATAACAAGCAATTTAAAAAGCACAATGGTGAAGGACCCCTGCTGTTCTGCTTTGTGAGTTGGACAATGGGCCTGTTCATGCCCAAAGACTTCAGTGGGCGGTTTAATAAAGCATTCGCTTGACTGTGTGCGTATCAAAGTTGATAAACATAAGAAGCATGAATCATTGATGATGGAAAAATGCATTATTTGTTATAGAGAATGTGTTAAAGGGGGAAAAAAACAGAGAAGGAAAAGAAAGAACGATTGTTAATGTTATAAAGCAGCTAGAAGATGATGATGAACTAGATGAACTCAGTTCCTTCATTATTGTCTACAGTAACAGTAAGAATCACTGTGAGATGATGTACATTATCATGCGCTTTCCTCGATAACTGAGGTCACTGCCTCAAAACGGCAACATTTGCTCAACCAATGGCGTGAGTTTGGGGCGGGACTATCTGTTTTTCCAGCAAATGGCAGATGGGGGGAGTGATTTCACCTTTAATGTGTCATTAAAACTCCAATGTAACCATAATAAACATGAAGCACAGTGAACATATTCGACAAAATGTGATTTAAATCAAACATGCAAAGAAAACACACACGCTTGTTTTAAACAGTCAACTTTGCTTATAGCCCATCTCGGGAAAAATAAAAATAAACTCCTGAATTCGAGAGGCTCATTATTCGTATTCCGGCCTAGAAAACAAGCCTACAGTGTGCATAAGCCTGTCAACCCATGTAATGAATGGCAACATTTATACTCATCCACTTAAAGCTCGCCAAAAATGCATGAGGTTATTTACATATATAGAAGTGTCAGAGCGACCTCACGGCAGTTCATTACCACAGCGAACGCTTTCCATTCTGACAAATCTCGGCAGTTTACACTGACTGACGCATACTGGACGTTTGAAGAGGGAATGTGTTACTTGTAATAAATAATGTTGATGGCTTCCAGTTTCAGTCACAGTAATACAGATCATAATACTGCTGTCAGAAGCTTTAAAAAATGTTGTTCTTTATCTAAATCACACAATGAACTCTTTTATATTTCTGGCTTTTTGCTCTTTGACCAGGATCCCCACAAACAACTAACCAACAAAAAAATAATAAAACTAACTCTGCCGAAGTAATTATGTTTGACGCTCGCTTCAGAGATCAGATAAAAAATATGTGAAATTTAATATTAATATTCCACCTTTTACTTTTAAGACAAAAAACTAAGGAAAGTTAAAGGGCTAAATTTAGTTTTTCATCTGATATCTAAACCATACGTCATTAAAAAAGTTTAATAGTTCTTATAGTCAAACAATAACAATCATATGTCTTAAAATCAGGACAGTTTAACAGTTTAATGTTTTCATGACTTAACAGAAATGTTCGGGAAATGTTATTACATTCAAAAAATTTAAGCTGGGTATGATATACATATCAGTTTGCATACTATGCACTGTGCCCTAAAGTATGTACTTTAATGGTGAAGGAAAATGTATGTTACATAACATAACATAACACAAAGTTTGGGATACACAATAGAACACTAATCTTGCATACTACATCGTAGAAATACGATGTATTTCTTTGCGAGACGGGATTTAGCCGTTGATGTTTTGTGATTGATTACTTCAGAAAGTCTTCAAGCTGAACAACACAGCGGATTCACACCCATATCAGAGAGCCTCATTAATACAGACCGATGAAGAAACGCTTTTTGTTTGCCACCTAGAGGTTTTCACGGAACCAAGTGGGGAACATTAATTTGGTTAGTACGGATGGCTCAGGGGGAGGGAGGAGAACGTCTGAATACAATTCATCAAGATACAGCTCAGCGTTAATGATGATAATCTATTTTAATATTCTTTTGCATTTAAATGAGGCCGGCGAAAAAGCTGTTGCCCGAGGGCCAAAAAGATGATCACGACTGATCTGGGAACAGACCCAGCAGTGAACTCAAATGTCAGCGGAGTGGGGTGGAAGACGCCGGCGTGCGGAGAAAGCCCGCTGTGAGAGCTGCCACAACTGCTTTACTAATAAATATGTAAAATATGAACTAGTGCAGGATACAGTAGACAGTGCTCGAGAGATGATAAAAATTCATTGTAAATGTCAAATATCCTTCCGGACCTCGGCGAGAACATATTAAAAACAAATATTTGACACGAATATTTGACACAGGTGATGGAACGTGAATGACAAAGAAATAAATTAAAGGGACAGTACACCAAAAAACAAAACTGTCATTGTTTGCTCATCAACATGTCATTCTAGACCTGTATGACTTTTAGACACAAAACAGAATGTGAGCATAAGTACATATTTTTAATATAAGCTTATTCTTTTGTATGCATTATCTCTAACACACTGTTAATATGATGACACAGGTCAGTAAAAATAATCAATCTAGAATAGAACATTTTCAGTCAAAGATGACTTTTGCCATCATTTATACTGAGGCTTTGAGCTCTTAAACTGACACAACAGCACCACAGAAATATCATAAAAGTCGTCTGCATGTCTCGCTACATTCCATATTATATAAACATATTACACTGGAATATAACAGACAAGTAAGGTCACATTTATGGTGTTTTTATGGCAAATTGTTGCATCACGACAGCCACATAATCACGACCTCCACAGTGTGGGATGTTTCCTCATGGTGTACCACAGAAAATGTCACAAGAGCAAGAAAAAATTAATGACTAAATTTATCATTTTTGAATAAGACAAATGTGTCTTTTGGGGGAACTATTCGTTTTAATGATTTGTGACAGTGACCTCCATAGCCACAAGGTAAAAAAGTTACCCATAATCCCTTTCTCCAAGTTCTGCATTCTGTGGATCAGAGAAGCCCTCTGGTTGGCTGACCTTAAACTGTCATCTTTATTTTCAGGCTTCATAATTACTTGATGCTTTATTTTCTTATTTTCTCAGTGGGAGGGTTCGAGAGTGTGTCACTTCTAATTGAAGTAAATGTGTCAGAGAACTGCTGGTAAATAACAGTATCACCCAGTTTTGGTAACTGGCAGACCCCTTCATGTAATGTAATAAGTACATTACATATATACAGTATAGATATATATACAGTATAGATATAGATATATATTATAATTGTGTCAGTTTCCTGAAAGCCAGAATCTCAGCTGCCTTGAACAGCTCGACTCCGCCGAGAGAATTTAATGGGAAATATTGCAGGTCAGATTGTCCTGTCATGCAGAGGTTTAGTGACCATGAAGTCTCTGTGTAACAAACAACAGCCCCTGCCGAGTTTCACGCCTTAATTTGTGCTGTGAAGAGCACAACAATAATGCACGACGGCAGTGCCAGGCCTCTATCACAAAAGTTATCTTCAGAAATGACACGCTCTGCGCCTGCCTGTGTTCTGTTCTTCCCCTCCCTGTTTACTCTACCCTGATAAAACACATAGCACAGTGGCCCAAAATGGACTTTACAATACAGACAAAATGTCAAACTAAGTGGTATTGACAAACAAGTTACCTTTTCTGCAAAGGTACATTTAGCCAATACATTTAATGTTTGTATGACATTTCCCCTCGTAGTACAACATATTAACTACGTTTCACCAACGTTTGACAACCAGTTGTCCCAATACTTTCATGTGTGCCTCAATCGCGAGTTTGTGTTGAACGAGGCACAACCGTCTTCATATTTCTGAACAGCGGATATATATATTGTTCTACCATTAAAAAATAAACAAACTGCTTCTTAGTTTTATCAGTTTAAATAATTTTTGGTGTTATCTCACTGAAAGTGCCCAAATACTTTTTGGGCTTCTGTATCTAGTACTAAGAGAAGGAACATTTGGCAATTTCTGAAAATAAACTATTGATTTTGAATAAGTGAGGCCAAGCTCGCAGGCCAGTGCAAAAATTAGACACAAACACAAGACAGCCGCACGGTCTGTGCCTTCGCTTTCATCTCAGGCATTAGGTTCCCAAATCTTCCCAAAAAAAGACGTTTTCACTGCGCTTATGTAAAATGAGGTTGTGTTTATCAGAATTATGTGCAAATATACATTCCCTGATTACCAGGCACGGTTGCAGAGTAGGTAAGTAAATCAAAAACATAACTAATAATAACACGCATCACAACCGAACCAGCTGACTCATCCACAACCTGTTTTGGCACAACACACATTAGTCGATCAACAGTAAGAAAACAGATTAGCGTTCTGGTATAAATGCTAGTTTAACAGTGTGCCTGTAATGTGACACTGTCTAATAGTGAGAGTTTAGCATAGTTATTTAAAAATGACAAAAAACGTTCCAGCTTACAAGGATTGTTCTCAGAAAGTTCTCTAAAAGTTCTCTTAACGTTATCAAAAATGTTCTAATAATATTAGTAGAAATTTGTAAAAGAATTTTAATAGCATTTACATAACAAATCAATAATGTTAATCTAAAAAAATGGTCTTTTTGAACATTCCCAGCACTTTAAAAATAACATAACGCTGTTGTTATCTAATGGAAATGCTAGGGAAACGTTCTTGCAACCCAAAATTGTTAGCTGGGTTCACCCAGATCAACAACTGAAGTACTGTAGTAACTTCCTACGCTTTCTTTCAATTTGAACCGCAGACAGACAATAACAGACCAGCTCTGCATGAAACCGATTTATAATTCAGCAATAACGTGCGATTCTTCTGAATTCACACACAGAACTTCATTCGGGTCAGGAAGTGGAGCAGGATGTGAATATTCATCTCACTCTGTTACACTTATGGAAATCTGCCTGTAATGTCAGACATTCAACAAGCAGGCTATGACTAAGGTCAAGCTGCCACAAGCCCACATGTTTTCTGACGACAGGCACCCTCTGGGGAGAACATGTGTTGATGGAGATGGTCTGTTCCATTCAGTAGAGATGGGGGACTAACCATCTTCCTGAAGACACAACCATAAATCACCTGTCACCCAAACAAACAGGCCCAAAACATCATCCATGAGATTTATGTGAGATCTCTGTTGTTTCTTATGGAAACAACAATGAGATAAAATAAAGAGCAAATGAAGATTTGAAGATACGCTAGTATGAAGATGCGCAGCTAACAACTTCAGGTTGTAATAATGTTTCCGTAACGTTTCCATTAAGTAAGAAAAATGATAAAAATTTAATTTTAAAAGATTTTCAAAACATCCAGTTTTTTCTTGGTTCTAATAACATTATTCATTATTATTTTTTAATTCTGTAAAATTTTTAAAACATTCCACTAACTACTTAAGAGTAACATTTTTGATATATAAAACGTTAGAAAAACGTTCTGTTACCCCTACTGCAAGAACACTTTTTGAACAAGTTTGAGAGAACTTTTGGAGCACATTAGCCAATGTTCTGGGAATGTTCGCTGTTAGCTGCATATATGTCTCCTCTAAGGATTCGAAAAAGATCTCAACAATGTCTCAATCTTGGCTCAGAATTCCGAGATTCAACACCAGTGTGCAATAAAGAGACCGAACAGTCTGAGATGTGCACTCCACATATATACTTTTAGCTCTATACATTATCTGTACGTTAATTCTTGTCTCATTTATGCCCTTTCCTGTTTCTCCCAAGGAATCTTCAGCGAAACATCTGACACAACGTTAATCCTCACAAACACAAATGAGAACTCCATTTTATACATAAGAGCAACATCATATTCTCCTCTGGGCAAAATAAGGATTATTTCATTTAATAATCCAACCCTTCCGTAGAATAAGGTATTACTGACTATAAATAGTAACAAGCAGAGATGACTGATAGCTTGTTTATTTCACATCTTATTCCCCAAATGCATAAATGCTGTTTTCTTCAAAACGAAAAATGCATGGATGAGTCACCCTGTACTTCCAGATCCTTACATAAACGCATGTGAGGCTGAGGGAAAAAAATTCCTATCCTGAAGATTCCTGATTCCTATCTTCTGCTTGCTGGACCTCCTGCATGTCAATCAAGTAGCGCATCACAATGTTAGGAAATCATTTCAGGATTGAAAAGTCGCCACTGTAGAGAACTTGTCTGATCCTGTGATAACATGACACACAAGAGGCCATTTAGACAGCGTGGAAGGTTTAGTATTCTAATCCTGCACGTTCGGTGCTTTTGAAGGGGCATCTAAGAACCTGTGAGACTACAGGTAAACATGCATTTAAAACCTTCATACAATGATGAGTGTAATGATTTGATTATTGTTGACGTTTTTTTCCACTGCCACACGAATGGCGAAATAGCTTTTTCATTTCAGAAAACATTTGATTGGACTCAATTGTGGATATTACTGAGTCATCAATATTTTTGGTCTACACTCGCAGATATAAGGTATCTGTATTTTTAAATGTGCTAAAAGTTCCCACAAACATTTTTTGTTCTGCTGGTTGAAAGTCTCTTCACATCCTGATAGCAACCACTAAGTGCTCCAAATATAAATATCTTCAGTGGAAGCGCAGGACCATTAAATGTTCATTCAAACAATGCATTCGGTCCAAATGCAATGATTGGACGTCCCACTTGCCTGTCAAACTTTGTATGTATTCATGTGTTGAAGGAGGCGTGGTTTCAGTGTTCCTCTAGCTCAGTTGGTAAAGCATTGTGCTAGCAACGCAAAGGTCGTGGGTTCGATTCCCAGGGAGCACATGCACTGACAAAATGTGTAACTTGAATGAACTGTGGGTTGCTTTTGGATACTGTACACACTAGCACATAGGTGGTGTCAAAGCTAACAGACACAGACTAAACGTCAAAATAATCGACTGTTTTCATTTCACGAGGTCCTGATAATAATTATTTTTCAAAGAAATCCATTAGACGTTTCATAAAATGTTGGTTGCCTCTACTTCAGAAACCCCTGAGACTAGCTTTGACTGAAGTGACATAGATGGTGAACACAAAAGGTCAACACCTATCTGATATCAAACTAAAAAAATGTCCTTTGTCATAACGGAGAGATTATGGCAGCTCATCTCTGATCCCTGTGTACGCCTAGTTTTAGGGCCAACTTTTCTCATGACTTCTTGACTTTTACTAAGAGAGAATGAGAACGATTCACCTGCGTGACAGATTGAAAGAAACAAGAAGGAGCTGAGCAAAGTGGCTTTCGTCTTTAATTACCAAAAAGCCTTGAAAATAGCGGTATTTTTCACAAAAGCACTTTGGGACCCCGAGAGGTGAGTCTGAAAACTCAGAAATAATATTGTGCCCTGGAGCCGCTGCAAAAGTCTCGCTGTTGTGTTTTGACTTTGGTAAAGTTAACCACTTATTCCTGGGTCAAATATATTCCAGGGTCTCGGTTGAAGGCTGTTATCCAAACTTCCTGACACTTAATGATATCGCTCCATCGGGAGGAGAATTGATCGTCTGCACGGTCCACAAGTCAGTCCACAGGACGAAGTCGCTGATTGCGTATTCGTCTTATTGAGCCGTCGGTTCAATTCCTCCCCACACCAAAAACGAATCAAACCAAAAATTCAACAAGCGAGACGATGTGGCGAGGAACACACACTGACTGGCTGCAGTTGCCACAAACAGCACAAGCCCCGTATCTGTATAATGCAAACGCTCTTCCGAATTCAGTCACAAAAGCTACATGAAGTTCAGTATTCGTTTCCTCATTTTCCTCAGATCATGTTAGAGAATAGCACCATTATACCGGCTAGAAGAATGTTTCCCTAACGTTTCCGTGAAGACACAAAAACGTTATAGGAACGTTTAAAACATCCAGTTTTTCGGTACTGTATTAACGTTATTTCTCGGCTATAATAATTTTATTCGAACTATTTTTAAACTCTGTAAAGTTATTTTTCTGTAAAGCATTTTAACTACAGCTGTGCGGCGTTCTGAACTCGCCAATCACAGTTCACATGCTAATCGCTGGATAATTCCACCCGGTCGTTTGGCATGCAAACATATTCCATCTCCCTTCTGCACTGTTAGTGAGATGACTATCTCACATTAACAATTCACTTATTTACCGCCTTTGACCTTCACAGACTTACTGAATCGCTAACACTCGGGGTTACTGTTTAGAGCTCTGAACTTATCATAATAATGAACCGCTGAAAAATGCATCTGATATGACAAAGAGCTCACAATACAGTTTCAATTTACCCTTTAAAAGTTAAACAGTCATATTTTCAAAGGCACCTTTGAATGAACATGAAGCTATGAAACAGATAACGCACAGTGTCAGAACCGTGGATAGACAGACAGACAGACATACAGACATTTACAGTTACAGAATTATAGTTTGAACATCGTTCTTAGAAGCAAGCAATAACATTAAAACCATGTCCAAAAAAAATTTACATTCTCAAAACTAAATAAAAAACATTTTAAACATGTTTTTAACATTAGGGAAACGTTCTTACAACCTAAAACTGTTAGCTGGGAAGCTCTTGAGTACAATGGAGAGACGCAATAGCTTCTGTTGAGCCAGCACAGCACAGCAAAGCACAGCACAGCACAGCACAGCACAGCACAGCACAGCAAAGAGAAACTGAGTTCTCGCTGCTCTGATTTCACCCTCTGTGTGTCAGTGTCAGATACTTCAGCCCACCATGATGAGGTGACTGCAGAATGCGATCACAGCACATTACTTTATGAGATTAAATGCATCGGCGCAGGTCTCTGCCTGCTCTCTTTCCATCCAACCCCTAATCATCTAAAAAGCTCTCGCTTTGCTATCTCGAAAACCCTGCTTGAAAAAAAAATCACTCCGGTTTCTATACACAGAGCCTCACTGGCATTTCAATGTAAAAGCGTAATATGACAAACAAAAACTAAATCAGAACAAGGGCTGCCATTTTCCCTGATCTTTTATCCGTTGACCTCCGTCTGAACGGGCAAAACTATCAGCTAATGAAGCTAACGGACTTGATTGGAATCAATAAACTCAAGCAGCGGGTGTAATGCTCTAATAAGCCACTTGACAGGAAAATGGCAGTCCTCAAAATTGATTTCGGTCCTTAATTCTCTCGTGCAGAAGCTTCTGAGAGCCAAGCGAGGACAATCAGAAAATGAGATACAGACTGCAGGACATTCTGGACTGTTTATGTCGCGGCAGAAAAGCTGATACGCCGATTAAATGAGAAACTGCCTGAAACATTCTCTCGTTTTCAACTTCATAAACTTTGCTCGTCTCGATTTGTTAACGTGATCAACATGTTCAAACAGTTTTGGAAGAGACCTCAACAATGTCACAAATATAGCTTAAACTGGCCAAGTCTGCAATCGAAAGTCAACATTACTTATAGCTTTATTAAACTTGCGATTTGTAACTTTTTTGGTTAAAAATAAACATCATTTATGTCCACAGAAGACAGAAGGTAACAAAGGAACAACATCGGGCGAGTAAATAACAAAGTGTTCATCTTTGAATGAAAAGTCAAACCTGCAACACCTTGAGATTCTAGTTGACTATTATCATTAAACTGACAACGCATTAGTGATGATCGAGTGCCATTGTCAGTCTTTAAACTGAGGTTTAGCTCACCTGCTAGCTGTATTTTAACACAGTACAGTGAAAATTCTGCATCTGTTATTTTTATAGTCAGTTTCCTGCTGATAGACCAGATGGTGAGGATCATATCACCAAAACTAAAACTGACAATCACTGTTATACACACATATTCCCCCTCAACGAGTGGCACTCGGATAACATTGGGGGGGCGGCATTACATGAAGGTTTTCTCTGCTGTGGCGTCTTTTATTGGCAGGAATAAAGATGGAATCGCCCAAGAGGAAAATGTAACATCGAAAATGTAAATCACCTCACCTGCTACTCCATTACTGAGGGAAAAACAGAAAGATGAATACCATGCGCTGGGCTCTATAAACGAATGTCATTCTGAGCTCTGCAACTTTAAATGACTGTACAACGCAAGCGTATTCTTTTTTAAAAGTAGAATTTAAACAACAGACCCAGCGTCACGTAAACAGATCTTCAGACTGAGGGTCGGAGCTCCACAGCAGCTTTAATTTAAATGGCCAAGGGCCGGCCATGAGGTCATCTGACTGACATGTAAAGCAACCAATCACTGTTTGTTTTGTTCAGCATCATGTTTCCAGGTGATCCAACGCACAGGGAGACATCAAAATGTACCGCATGACAGACGTTCATCATTAACATAAGTCAACGTACTGTTTCAATTATGTACATGTTTTATGTCATCGTGCCATTCTAATATGAAATATATTGTCACCCGTGTGTGGCTTTATCAAAGTCACTTTGTGGAAGGCTACAGGACGCACATTAGAGAGAGAGAGAGAGAGAGAGAGAGAAGACCACAACTGTGTACAGCATCATCAATTACTGTCAGCCGTGCATTAAACACGTCTCAAACAGACGACCTTGACCGGACCCTCAGGTCGCAGGGAACGTTCTCAGAACATTGGCTAATGTTCTCTAAAAGATCTCTCAAAGTTACCAAAATGTTCTTGCATTCTTGTTGGTACATTGTTGTTGTTGTTTTTTAATATTATACACTGTTACATGTATGATGTTACAATGTATAATGAATAATGTAATATTAAAACATTATTATTAAGTTGTTAGTGGAAGATTAGTGGACATTCACAGAACATTCAAAATATCTTTTATCGTTTTTGTTACTTAATGGAAACATTAGGGATTAAACGTTAAGAAAACGTTAGGGTTCTCACAACCTAAAATGATGGGCCACAGCTGCACAAGGCCTGCTGTTTTTTTTAAACACACAAGTGTGTGTCTTAGGCTTCAAGCAGAGACAGAGGGCACGTGTGCACCCAGATCTGAAGCACACAGGAGAGCAGTGGGAAACGCTGGACGTCATTAATACCATCAGGTCTGCATCAAAAGGGTTTCCATCAAAAGCAAATTTCTGACCCTCGTCTGATCTTGCGGGGCTGCGCTCTCGTTAATCATATAAGAGGAAAGCTCTGGTGACTGGAGGTCATGCGCCACAGAGGAGTGTCGAGTGTACCGTAACAGCAGAGATCATTAGAAACTCAACCGCTGAGGAAAACAAGATTTGTGGAAAGAGAAACAAATGACAAACATGGCTGCCCACTGCGTTTGGCCTCAGAATTCAGCAGTTTAAAAAATGTTTAACGTCAAATCGAAAGAAAGTTTATATGAGGTAAAAAGAAAAGAAATATATGGTCAACACAGATCGCGTTTGCACTCCTGTCTCGTGTGACAACGGATATTTTTTGATAATAATTTGCATATATACGTTTGAGGAAACACAACAACACCATGAAATAACACAAAAGGGAATCATGTTGTGACAAAAAATATCCAAAATTCAATAAAAACGGTTCTATTTTAGCCTATTTTTATACCTTTGTCTGCACATTTTCTCAGGTAACAGGGAACATACTCAGAACGTTGGATGATGTTCTATAAAAATTATCAAAAATGTTCTTGCAGTAATGTTAGTAGAATGTTTTTTAATGTTATATATCGTATAAATTAAAAAACGTTCTTATAACCAAGCAAAAACATTAATACAATGTCTAAAAAACTGGATGTTTTTAACGTTACTAGAACTTTCCAAATAAAATGTTAACGTTTTGGTTACTTAATGTAAATGTTCACACAATATCATTTGCAAAAACAGGTAAACCTGTTTTTGGAGTTTGTGATTGTTTTTATTGTATTCAGTTCAAAATTTTATTTAAAATTATGAAATCATTTGTATTGTAAACATACAGCCAAATCATGATTTCAGCCTGAAAACAATCACACACATGTTTAAAGCACAAGCCCGCACACGCTCAAGGTTAGCCAGCGCGCCCCAATGCCATCCTAGCTAATTATTCGACTGTCTTTCTCCTCCACTCGGACAAACACACACAATGCCCCATCCTCGTCCTTTATCCGACCCGCGCGATAAATAAATAAAATGCGCACAAATGATTTCCCGCTCATGAAAACAGACAACTAAATGGTTGATGTATGGATTGGTAACTCTTTTACGAGGAGAACCGTGGGCTCGGAATCGAATTCCTACATGATAAATAGCCTACATTATCTCCCCCTTGCCCCGAAGAAGCCATTGGAGCTACTTAAACAGAGTAGTGATGACAGTGGAAAAATGCTTACAGATGGACACCCAGAAGGCTAAAAACATTAGCCCGGTCCACTCCATCAATAAAGCTCACCCATCTCGGAAGGAAATTGGCCGCTCTTGGCTTATCTACCCTTTTAAAAGCGTGGCATAACAGCAGAATTAAGTGCCTGATACCCCACTGCAGTGTACTTCAGGGGTATTACAACTGAAAACTATAAGTCATTTATATCAGGGGGCGTTTATTATGGTGACGGAGAGAGCGAGCCACGGTGAGCGGTTTGAACTTTCCAGCTCGCCGTGTCCGATTTCTATCTGCCGAGTGAAATGGGCCCAGGAAAGCCTCTGGCACAAACAAAAAGAAGGAAAATATCTCTTCGAATGACACTTGAGTTCTACATAGAAGTGCAGATATTTAACAAACATTTAAAAGCAGAGAAAGGGGCGCTCAAACCCAGATAAACGCACCGCTAATGAGTCTTCCGGGTAATTACAGAGATCTGGGCACTATATAGACAGACAGAACACATCCAGACCTACCAGAGTCTGGTCTCCATAAGCCAAACATAGCCCCATTCTCCAGCGGGTTCGAGAGTCAGGCAGCTAATGAGCTGTTACAGAGGTAATGTCTGCATAGAGGTTATCAGTTTTTCAAGTCATTTATCGGATGTTGTTGGTTCACGGCGTGAGCTAATTTGCATGTTGAAATAGTCTGGATGGAAAAAACATTTCCTTTGACTCGAGATTTTCTAACAGCAACGCATGTTATCTCCGCATTTCAATTAGAAAAGCAGCACAATAAAACATTATTAAAATGATGTAATATGGTTGTAAATCGTTTGCCAAAAAACATTTGGTCCAATTCGCTTTTTTCCAGGCTAACACGGAACCTTGAAACAAACATTTCTTTGTGCAACTCTGTTTTTATATATACGAGAAGTCATCATGTTGCAAGCTTCGAACTGCCAATCAACTCTCAGTAAATTAAAACTAGCCACGCCCTCCATTTTTCTGTTTCACTTTGTATTATGTCAGAACACTGAACACACGCGGAATTTAAAAATAAAGGTTCCTCACAAGTTCAGGCTCCACAAAGCCTGGTTCTACTACAAAGTTCTTTGTAGTAGAAACGTGAGAAAAAATGGTTCTTTTGAGAATCTTTGACTGAAAGGTTCTTTGATGAACCAAAAATGGTTCTTACAAGGCATCACTGCAAAAAGGCCTTTTTTTGTACTTTTATTTTTTAAAAACGTGTGCTGAACCTGCTTTGATTCAAAATATCACTTAAACCTGAAAAACTGTTTTTACTCAAACTGTTAGATTGATACGAGAGTTGGATAATAACATTAATTGAATTATAAAAAGCTAAACTGAAGCATTTTTACTGGTGGACTCAGGCCGGACTGTGGTTTGGCATTACACAAATGGGTCAGATTCATTAACAAGACACACAATCACGTTATAAGTAGACTTTGGGGAAGAGTAAACACAAATCAAAGGCTACGTTCAATACCTGGCAAACAGAGCTGTTCGATTTAAGATTAAAACAGACATCCAACAGCGGAGCTTTGATTCTTCCTGTCAATTCAAAAAAACTTGTTTTCATTATAAACAACCTCGAAAGTAGAGATATTATTATTCTACTTAGCATAAAGTCCTAGCTAGCTAGCTAGCAATTTTAGGTTGTAGGAATGTTTCATAATTTTTTAAGTAACAAAAACATCAAAAATGTTGTTTTTGAAAGATCTAGGAACGTTCAAAACGTCCAGTTTTTGGACAAGTCCAGTTTTTCTGTAACATTTTAAAAATGTTCCATTAACAGTGGAAACGTTTTTAATATATTTTATTATTATATGTATGATATATTTTTATTGCATATAATAATAAAAATATGCTCAACTAACATTACTGCAGGAACGTTTTTGATAACCTCAAGAGAACATTTAGAGAACGTTAGCCAACATTCTAAAAATGTTCTCCGGTTGCCGGGTAGCTCCTGTGGTCTAAATAAATGAAGATTGATATAATTCGTGGACTTTAATCAGGGTCTGGTGCGTCTCTCTGCCGGTCCAGTCTGACAGACTGGTTACACTTCAAATCATTGTGAAGATGGAGATGGAAAATTGGGTTTTATTTCCCCATATGCTGAAAATAATCAGAGTAATTTCTGTCTGATGGCTGGAGCGCCAACAGCATGATGACAAGAGAGATGAGTAATGAAAATCAAGCTGTCCTATTCTTGTTCCGGAAAGGACAGACGTGTGAGGGCAGCAGATGTTGATTACCTGTCTGTCTCATGCAGTCTGCCCTCAACTTCTGTGTGTGTGACCTCCACATGAATCAGACACAACAATACTTAATGACAAAAGATGATGACGCTGGTATATTAAAATGGCTTTGTTCACAATGGAATATTACAGGGTTCCCGCAGGCATGGAAAACTGGGAAATTTCAGAGAACTTCCAGGCCTGTAAATATCATGGAAATTAAAGCGAAGTCATGGAAATGTGTATAATAAAATATAATTCTACAATATTTTTCCAGCTAAATTGTTTTGTGTGGGTACAATCTCTATAAAGTGGATCGTTCTTACACATTTATCATAGATTAATGTAAAGTTGTGGAAATAGGATGAGATATTACCTCACTGCTTATTAAATACTGCACAGTAGCACACTACACAACCTACATTTAGATTTAGGCATTTGGCAGACGCTTTTATCCAAAGCGACTTACATTGCATTATACTACACATTGAT
>JAZGTI010009427.1:0-18849 GCA_036877585.1 Botia kubotai | reverse complement strand
GCTTTAAAAACATTTTGAAAACACTTTGATAACGCTTTAAAAACACTTTGAAAACACTTTGAGAATGCTTTAAAAACATTTTGAAAACACTTTGAGAACGCTTTAAAAACATTTTGAAAACACTTTGAGAACGCTTTGCTCATTTTGACCTCGTAAGATCAAGGTAGGTGTTGATTTCTAATGACACGACCCCCTTAAAGTAATGAATGTTCTGTACACACACCAGTTGATAGCGGAGGCTCCTCGGTGCCGGGGCAGGATGGAGGGGTGGTAGATGATGGAGCCATGCTTGGGGAAGTCAATCACATTCATGGGGATGAACTGAGAGCAGAAGGGCATGACGTTCAGCTCGGCGCCCACGGACTCGTACGCCTCCACCACCTCCGGGATGGGCTGACCCTTCACCCTCCACCGCGGGAACTTAAACACAGGCGTCCCGTCCTTTTCTGCCACCGACGCTGAAGGTCAAAGGTCAGAAAGAGACGCATCATGACCGGTTACATGAACTGTCTGAAACCAGATCACACCTGGTGTGTTCACACTTTCACGTGGTTTCCTGAAGCTGAAGTGTAAATACACCAGGTGTGAACTGATACGTGGGGGTCACTGCAGGTTGTGACTTTAGCACCACTTGGACAAGTTAACGATTAAGTTTATTGATGAAGAAAACGGAGTCAAAACTTTAAAGGCTCAAAAGAAAGGAGAAACAATATGGTATGAAGTTATTGCAGTTAATTAACTAAGCATAATAATAATGGCAGTTTTACATTGTAATAATGCCCAGGGATCTTTGTACAATGAGGAGCGTGACAACAGGGTGTGTCTTTGATTTCAATTTGAGTCAAATCACAAAGTAGAAACAGCCTCAACTAATTGTAGTTCTTTGCAACTCCAGTTTGATCAGTTCTTCAGTTCAGCCTGTGTGAAGAGCAGAAGTCAACACGGGTCGTTTATTATCTTCCTCAGTTTCACCCTGCGAGTTAGAAGTTGTTACCCCAGAGACGCAACGGCACGTAACCTAAACTTTAACCAACCTATGCCGCAAAAACATACGTGACGAGTGCAAGAATAAATTGTTCATGGATTTACAGTATAATCTGTAGTGACAACCCTAACATACCTGAAACCTAATTTAAATCATTATTCTTAATAATATCATTTTTAGCCAGCTGGATTTTCGAGAAAGCTGTTATTTTATCGCTCTTTCACACGCTATTATGTAATTGTCATTATTATTTTTTTCATGTCCTGCCAAAAGCCTTATCTAATAACACAGCTGTCTCTGTATATTGCCAGGGACTAAAATTAACACCTGCCTAGAGCCAAATGTAAGTAAACGAGTAAGCGAAACTAGTTACTCATTAGTAACAGTTAACTTTAGAATTAATTGCAATATGATACAAGGTTTAAATCGGCTGTATGAATGAATCCATGCTAATGTAAACAAAAATGAAAACACAGCGCATAATATGATGTCGCTCTCTTATTAGTTTATTAGATAGCTGCTAAAAGTGAAGTTCACGCACACAAACTGTGAGGACTGTTGACTCTCTGTTTGATTAATCTCACATATGCCTCAAATGCCCCTCTCACCAGGGAACATTTTACCCCACTCTGCCCCACACCACTTTCACCAAAACAATGAGGTCATTATGCAGAAAGCCCTGATCAAATGTGCCATGACACCAAACGGCCCCCGAGGTTCACACGAGCACACACACAGTCGAACCGTGAGCCGAATTGCTGTCGTGCTGTGGAGTTAAACTTCCCTTTCTGATATCAGGCCCAGTAACGCTGATTTAAACCAATGAGGACTTGCGTGTGCTTGACAGAATCTCACAGATCTGAGTACAGGCATTCATAAAAAAGGGTTTACATTCCCTAACCCTCCCGTGTCACTTAAACCAGCCGTTCGTGAATGCATTCTGTGAGGGTGTTAGTTAGTAAGTGGTGACCGAGTCTTCCCAACCCCCCTTAGCTCAGAAACACAAACTTTGACTGTCTCTCTCTCTCCCACCCCCACCCAACCGACACTCACCCAGGGGGTCCGCCTTTCCGTCTTTATCAGGAACTGTAAACACGCCCACCACCTTATGGCCCTGCTTGCGGAGGTTCGTGTACACTTCCTGTCCAAACAGGCTCTGACCAATCAGGGCCAGCTTCAGCTTATTTTGGTAGGAAATCTGTGTGAAAAGAGTATTATGAAGTTAGATTTTACAGAAAAGATTTTTAACAGGGTTAAAAGACTAGTGAAAATGTAACTCTTGATCATTTACTGTCTTACTACTTAAAGAGACTGTATACGTGGAATGACTGTATAATAATGGAGTCTACACACTTGAAATTAGTTTAAAGTAAATTTGCACTCAGAATAAGAAACACAA
The DNA here is from genome assembly GCA_036877585.1 of Botia kubotai. Lineage (NCBI taxonomy): Eukaryota > Metazoa > Chordata > Actinopteri > Cypriniformes > Botiidae > Botia > Botia kubotai. The sequence continues at coordinate 16,465 of JAZGTI010009427.1, read as the reverse complement.
TCTGTTTATAGGTTGCATTGCATAATACGGGCTATTTGTTTTCAGTGTTCATACAGAGACACCCCCCTCATGTTATACCCAATGTATGTGCGACAAATTAACTATCCAACCCTGAGTACATTAAAGCGCCTAAACGATTAAAGTACGCATGCGCATCACGGAGAGATTTAAATCAATGGACCAGCACGACACTACTGTTGGATTACTATAAATACAACAGACCAGCGTCTAATTACAATGTAATAACTACGCTACTAGTAAAGCGAGCCAATGGGAGATAACCAGTCCAAGTATTGCTTTGACATAACAATGCTTACACGAGTTTATGATGGCGTGTCATGGCAAGATCATGTCCGCAACATGTTTACCCATCAATTCACATGTGATCTGAGGTTGTGGGTCAGTTTGTGACCCAGTAGTACCGTTTAAACCGTGTCGCTAGTAATATGATCTATCTACCCTCGTATTCTCGCCCTCCTGCTGACGCAACTCGCCAAATATCTGTCTAGTGGACGTAATCCGACCAAAAGCAACGTGGCAACCACTGGTTCAAAAACACAATATCAAATCATTTTTATAGACACTGCCTTTTACGACATACATATGCACACGTACATATATGCATAGCGAAAGGAAATTATACACGAGTGTCGCAAGAACGAATTTGCAGCATGGCACTGTGCGCTATCCACTGACAGCGAGTGCACGGGAAAACCGTGTTTAATAATGCTGTTTAAGACACAACAAACGCTGCTAAACACATCGTATGGTGTATGCATGTGTATGCCCTCGATTTAGCACATTCGCACGCATGCGTTCATTCATTTATTGCTCTGTCTATCCCAGCGCAGAAGATGCGCGTAACTCACGGCGCTCGTGGAGAATTTCCTCATGACCGCGTTAGCCGTCCACAACATTGTCGAAACGCAACGAAGTACAAATCACGCCTGGAAGTGGACCGAGAACATGCGTTACCGTAGACCCACACCTGTCGCTGACCGACCGTATCTGGTCTGTGTGAGCTGAACCCGACTGAACCGACGCTCGCTGACGCCGCGGCGAGTTTATAGTGCGTGCGCGCTCCCGCACGGTCGCCCCTGCTTACCTCACGACCACTGTTTGAGTGGACGCGCGTTCTGGCTACTATCATATGTCCGTGTTGTTATTTGGTAAAACTAATTGGCATAAAGCAAACCTGTCAAACAAATATATTAGAACAGAGTTATTTCTAAGGCGTTTTAGACAAATCTGTGTCTTGCAATGGTAGTTAACAAGCAAAAAACAAAATACAGGCTCAATCACGCGCTATTTTAATGTATTAAATAAATACCCAAATTCCTGAATATCAGAGATCTGTTGAATATCCGTTATCTGTTAGAAACGGGTGTGGGGTGGGTCTTTTTGCCTTTGGGGTAATCTAGCACACTGTTTATCAACCCTTTTGAGATACGGCACGTATTTCACATTGGAAAAAGCACAAGGCACAAAACCAAACAAACAAGTCGCAAAATACCGCCCTCTTGTGGACAAGAATATAAATGTTCTGCCAACCACGAGAAATCGGATAAACTCAAACTGGACAAACTTCTCAAACTTTGGGCTGCGGCCCCCTTCGTGGCCACCAGACGGCGCTAAGGGGCCGCATAGAAATGTCTAGTTTAGGAAATTATTTTAAACCTTTACCTGTATGCAATCACGATTGTCCTTTGTAAAATATTATGTATTTAAAAAATATTAATATAAAAATTATAATAAAAGTTTTTATTATATGCATTTTTAATATTCAACAGAGAAATAAGGCTACAAAGAGAATTGATGTTTCGCCATTGTATGAAGTCATTTGTTTTTGGTATAATCCAAAATTCTTAAAGTAAAAATGTAAGTTTGACAATGTTCACTGATCCACGGCACACCTGATGATTTCTCAGGGCACACTTGTGTGGTTGGGAAACACTGATCTAGCAAATGTTTTGAACACATTTCAGTGTATTTTTTCATACCAAATACCAAAAACCTTTGACAAAACCTTGGTTTTAAACAAAACGTAAAACTGGTATTCGGAGAACCAAATGGTTTATTTTTGTGCACAATATAACATAACATGACAGTTCTGACAATAAACATTGTCCTAACAATAAGGGCACTGCTGGTGGACTCGAGGAGGAACGTAAACTCATGAATCGACTGACGGATGATTGAGTCCGTCTGAATCGATTCGCTCATCTGAATCAGTTTGGCATGAATCACGACTGATTTAATCACTAACACACATCATGTAAATGGAAAAAAGTGAGTACAGTCATGTGACTACAAAATAAACACAACATAGCATGATAATCCTTTTAAAATTATTCTATTCCTTCCAAACAACCTGTCTAGACATTTTCCTGACTAGTCAGTGTGTGACAAAAACCTATGAACAGAACATTTATCACAACATTTACTGTACATTTACTGTACATCTCCCAACAATGATTAAAAATATAAGAGCTCTGTAGTATGTTATGACACCTGCTTTTTAAAACTCGTGTTTAACTGCTTCTAGTTAACTTTTAGTTTGCCATAACAGCTTGTTTTAAGCAATAAACTGCTTTAGCACCTGACGTCTCACTGCAAACTGACCGTGTTTATATTGTATAATTGTTTATATTGTATTTCAACCAGCAAACTCAGTCAAATGTTGAGAGGTATGCAGCAAAAACACAAGTATCTTCTTAATCATTTAAGCTCTGTCATCTTTAGCCTTCTACGTAAAAGTGTAAGAGTGCATGCGAAAAAAATTACTACCGTGTTTAACATTCCAAAACGTTACATAAAGCTATCCCACAATTCCCTGATTCGGATAAAAGGACAGCCGTGGAGAAGATCACAGGAAACGGATGCCTGCTCCAAACTGCACGCCATCGCATATCCTGCAAAGAAACGCATTTCCTTAAAGACGCATTTTCTTAACACCAATATGAGTGACAAATTTGCCCAACAGTTGTTGTTTTGTCTGTGTATGAGTGCACGGTGGATTTGTGTATATATTGTGTATATATACCTGTCTCCGCTTTGTACACCCATGGGAAAGCAGTAATTTAGTTCCAGCCTAGCTATGTTTCCTAATCGTAGAATAATCCCCGCCCCGTACGACCAGCGGATACACTCTGCCAGCTTCTGTAGGTGCGCACGTGGTCCCTCCCCTACACAAACACAAGGTCCATTTATAGATATAACAGAGGAGTGTGAATTGAAGACAGACCGATCCAAGCACACATTTTTACACCAAATTCAGCATTACAGGCAAAACACCCACCGTAGTCAAGATTGCAAAGGTTTCCAGCGTTCAGGAAAAAGTGCGTTCTGAAGAGGTCAGCTAGACCCCCACGGGTGGAACGGAAGGGGAGGGGCGTGTACAGGTGAAGCCCACCTGCCCAGTATGCCCCCCCACCCAAATAATCACCTAATCAGGTCACACGAAAAATAAAATCACAATAATCACAAAAATTGGCAGATGATATAATAACAACATTCTTAATGGAATACCAAAGGTTGGTCTGCTGTCTGTTTAAAATAACAGGCCGTATATATTTACCTTCACTCTGGGGGCCTATACTGTACATGCCAAAACCTCTCACACTTGTCGGGCCGCCCAGGTAGAACCTGCCAGAAAGAAACATGCGTGAGACAGTTCGTCAATTGAACATAAACCGAAAATTAATCAAACAAAACAAAAAATCTATGAAACAAGCAAACAAACAAACCTGTCAGCAATGGAGGTAGGTTGACCCCCCAGTGGAAAGATCATCCCTCCCCACAAAGATGCAGACAAAACCTAGAGGATCAAACACCATCTGTACCTCTTATAAATGTCAAAATACTACCGAGTTCTTATATGTGACTTTTACAACAGTGCTGATCTTATTTTGATGGTCATGGTCAAACCTAAATGCTCGAGGCTACTCACAGAACCCCAGATGAAAGGTTTGTTAAGCTGCAGCTCAAAGTCCTCCTTCAGGAAACTGGCATCTCCACCCGTGTATCCAGCTAGTTCCTGAAGCGAACAGCGAGCACAGCTATTGTTAAATAAACATAAAACACAGCGAACATGTTCTGGGCTGATGTTTAAGCACACACACCTGATTGATCCGCAGTAAGGCACCTCTTCGGGGCAAGATGGCAGAGTTCCTGGTGTCTATTACCATAGCGTGCTAGCAAGAGACAAGAAAACAGTCATTCGTCTGAAACCAAGGGCAGAAACACAGGTGCGGGTGTCTCGGGTTCGAGGTTAATGGAGGACAGCTTACAGAAAGGGCTGATTTAAGAGTGTGGCCGCTTTCCTCCCTCACTGCAAACGACGCGCTGCGGGCCAGACACCCGAGTTCGCGCCAGACTCCCTCCCATTTCAACGTGTGATCCGTCATCCACAGAGGAAACTGAAAGACACATGAACCTGCGCTTATAAACGGTACCGAACGCTTTTAAACAGAGATCACCACGACAGCTCCGGTCATTGTCTTACATTGAGTTCTGTGGAAACGCCTCTGTCGGTTTCCCTCAGTGAGCTCCATGGAAACTGCCCGGTGACTTTAAACAGGTTCAGGGTGAAGCTACACAACACACAGAATTCAGATCGAACAACAACGTCAGTTTCTCCCCCCGCTGCTACTTTTGTCAAACGACAGAGTGTACGAATCATACTTGCGCTCGTAACATCCCGGCTGAGGTTTGAAGAAAGACAGGCCGTAGGACGTTTCCTTCGTTCCATAAGAGAACTGAAAGGTGAGTCGCTCACCACGACCAATCATGTTAGGAAGCTTAACACCCAACACCTGTATGCAAATAAACACACACGCGCAGTAACTCTATTAAAACAGGCGATGCAGAAACTGTATAGATGAGTGATAATAACAGATCATGATTTTTGTAGCTTTAGTGGGAGGGTTGGTGGACAGAATATACAGTTTGTACAAATGTCTATGGAGGGTCCTCATAAAACCACATATGCCAACATATGTGTGTGTGTGTGTGTGTGTGTGTGTGTAATCGGTTTCTCACCATACTGCCTTCATTGTTTCCCACCATGGTGTTGTAGCTTCCGGTAAGTCGCTTCAGCTCAGTGACCTCAAAAGTGACATCAAGTCCATTTGGCAGCGCGTCTGGCCCTGAGGAGGACATCAGAAACACATCAACTCAAAGTGTGGATGAATATTCATGCGTAACAGATTCCTCTTTACATTTCCTGAAATAAAACAAAACTGTATCTGAATCCAGATTCAATGAGCCTTTTGATAGCAAAATAATCCTCTTTCAACTACTTGTAATTCTCTTACCTACATGCCAACACTACTAAAGTGACCTTTAGACCCGATGGTTCTCATGTCTTTATGAGTACAGCACTGTTCTGTCGTATTAGGTTCTCTAGCGCAGCTGTTTGTCTGAACCTTAAAATTCAATGTATTAAAACATCAAAGAAACTAGTTTTACAACATATAAAGTCGAAACAGCCCTCACTAGATTCTCAAACCCCAATTACTTTAAACAGAGCAAATGAGAGCAAGTGGAGACAGACGCTTTGGGAAGAAATGCAACAGCTTAATCCAGATTGAGATAGGAAAGTGATCTGACTCTGAATTAAGTGTGAACTGGACAGACACCCGTTACGGACGCTGGTACCTTCCGAGACATCAATCACCACCTCCACTTCTCTAAAGATGCCAAGACGGAGTAACTTCTGTCTGGCCTCGTGGGACTTCCTCATCACCTGCAGAAACACGGGGTTTGTGAGCTCCTCTCAGAACAAGTCCAGCAAACCTAAAACACACCCGGACTGTGAACTCACTTCCACCAGGTTCCTGGCAGTGAAGACATCCGAGATCTCATAGCCCAGGTAATCTTCTTTAGTCCTGCCTAGTCCCTCGATGCTGACATGCTGAACAACAACCTACATGAGTCAAAGTCAAAGATAATAATGTCAAAAACTGACATACCCCAGCAGCCAGTGCACGAATGTCAGTCACCTTGTAACCATGGTACTTCGTTTTATTAATATACATGTCACACATATTATTGCAAAAAAAGAATGCGCTATATAAATAAAATTGTTGATAACAGCTGAATACTTTAATATGTATAGCAGTACTAATACCTGGCGCTGCCAGGGTACATGTACAAAACAACAGTACCATATACGTTTATTTTTAGTGTAAAACAACTTAAAAGAAACAATCAAAGCAGTTCAACAAAACTTACATTTTTATTTTCTAAAATCTCCTGCTTAGTTTCTTGCTCCGCCTGCATCACCTCCATATCATCCTGGTGAACGCCCAGGTCTCGCCCATACATGGGGTAAGAATCCATACTCTACAAAAAACGCGATCATTTCTATTTATTGCATTTATTAATTATTACGTGCAGTCATATACTGCCCATTAGTGCATACACGACTATGCGGTGCAACAAAAACAAGCATTAAATCAACACGATCATATTGCACACAAGAGGTCACAGACACACCAAACCAATATCCCCCCTGAATCTTTAAGAAAGCAGTTACCCTGGCGTGCACAATCCCCATTTTCCCGTGCAACAAGATCCTCTGGGTGTGCTGGAGACGCTCAGCTGATCGGGGGAATGTAAAATATCGCGGTATATTACGAAGCGCTGAACCCGACCCCCTTCAAGGAGGACGCCATGACACCCACCCGTTCCGCCTTGCGAACAGAACGGCGATTGGCTATGGTGGTGTGATGTCACGCAAAGAGGGCGGGCCCCAGTGTGTGACGCAAACGCGTTTACGCCCTCGGCGTTGTGCAAGTTCACTCATCTGACGCGCGGGGTGCAATTACGGGTGCGTCATTGATTCACATAAAGTGTATATGTAAAAAGTTAAGAACTATATATATTGTCACTGTATATATTGTCACTATAAATATATTGTCCTCAGTTAGAATGAAAACTATAGTTAGGACATATGGGCAGTTTATGGGCTGTGTTGCCATATAACGTGTAAAGGATTAGCACAAAAAGCGAAATGTTTACAGGTTTTGTGCCTGTCGTCTGTCAGATATATCATTTATCTTATTTACCGGTTATAGGCAGGATTCATATATTACAGTTAAGGTATTTTTTTAGTTTTTAAACTAACATTAGTACACAAGTCCATACATAACGTTGCGATACCCTCGGGTTGTCTGTCTCTGATGTCGCCAGCAGAGGTCAGTGTAACCTCTCATGTTTCACAAGACTTGTATTATCAGTAGCTACTCTTCAAGAAATGCAGAAGACAATATTCTTGCACCAGCAACTCCAATATATTTTACTTAATATGGCGGTGAGTAGATGCATCCAACTTAAAATCACCATGTCGATAGTAAATTATTATTGTGAAAGTATGGTCCTGCAACAGACACCCAAATGGTTATATTATTACACTGTTTGTTTGTTTGTATATATTTGTACATTACACTTGTAATAACACAGATATTTACTGAATTTGTACAGACGCATAATGCAAAATAAAACACATTTATTAAATCTTAAAAGGGAATAAAGACGCCAGAACATGCTCGACGCTAACGCTATGTATATTACAATGCTATTTAATGCTACGTATTAATTGATGCTTTAAAAGGAAGTCATAAAAAATCTGTCACAGATATTGGACATTTCATTTAATAGACCTTTTTTGCCAGCTCTTGTCTGGTCTCTTCAATTTAGAGAGCAACTCTGTATATACATGCTCCCTCTCTCTCTCTCTCTCTCTCTCTCTCTCTGCCCCCTTTCACCTCCCATCTCCTCCTCAAATGTGTGCAAACCAATCAGCAGGCGTCGCGAGGCTCCGAGCTCTCACGCTCTTTCTGCCAGGAGCTGGAGAAACGCTCCTCTTATCTCAGAAACGCGCAACTGGAGAGGTCCGTTCAGTCACAGCCTCGCACCATGGCTCCTGTCCGCTTTTCCTGGGACGTCTGTTTTCTTTTCCTCCTCATAAATGCTTTCGACGTCATGGGAAATGTTGGAGTCGCAGGTGGGTCTCTTGTGCTTGTTTTTTATACATCATTTCGGAGGCGAAACTTTTAATAACCGACGCATATTACAGAAATGAAGATGTGTAGTATAGACTTTATTATGGTGCACATTTACCTGTAATTACGGCTTATCCGGCTTATTTGTGCGTTCTAGGTTCCACTTTGTTTAAAAAAAATCATGGGCTTATTTTTGACATAAATTAAAATATCATCTTGATTAGCTCTCTATGGCACAGGTCTAAGAATGCCTAAATCTCAGTGGACGCAAAACATTACGCGTGCGTGTTGTTAAACCTAAGGGCAAATTTTGGCAGTCATGTGTTCTAGATGACGGTGAGTCGTCTTGATGGAGTCGATTTTGGGGGTCTCATCGACCACTCACTCCTCCGCGTGCATCGATGCGTATTGTGTCTCTCCGTAATGAATGCTTGGAGAAAGTCAATAATGAGGCAAACAATAAAACAGAGTGTCGGTTCTTTTAACCATGACAGAAGGTTTAATGACATGTATGTGTTTTACTTGAACAAAAACAAAAAAAAATAAAAAACAACTCCGCTTATTTTTGACTTGAATCAAAATGAGATTTTAAGTTCATTGGAGTTTTGTCCGTGGCGCGTTGGAGTTTTTTTTTTAACGAAAATCACTTTATCAGATATCATGTCACGAAATGCGCGCACAAAACTGTACACAAAAGCGTCACTGTATTTTACCTCAGTGTGTGTTTATGGTGTGGGTTTGGACCAAATGTGGTGTTGAAGGTTTAATGACAGAAGCGCACCGTTGCGCACGCGGTGCCGAGCGATTCCATACGCGTGCATTACGTTCTGATGCTAAATTAAATAGACCGAGGCTTACAAATGATAAAGAGAGCTCATTCATTCATTCATTGCCTTTAAATGTAAAGTTTTGAGTATCAGATTTATAAACTCGTCTTTTTGCGTGAATCCATACATTGCTTGAATTTTGGCAGCACTCCTTCTGGGTTGCCCATGTGCCCAGTAGATCGACCTTTTCGATTCTGTTCTGAAATCAGCCTCGTCTTTCCAGACCAGCAATAAGACCCTCATACAAAGCAGCAAACTGATCCCTGACCAGCAACAAAAAGCAGCCCGCCACACCCTTATTCCCCTGTCACAAGAAATTGATTTTTCATGAAGGTCTGCATTTATCTACCCCAGTTCAGGACTAGTTGGTCTTTTAGTTGACTGCTGTGACAGACGCTACAGTGAACAGAAAGACAGATTCAGTGTGTTCTGAAACTCCAAAATGTCCTTTTAGGAGATGGATGTACGACAATATTTATGTATTGACTGTTCTCTGTTTTAAAAATAAAATAAAATTTTCTAAAGAGAATGTTTGTTCTTAGAGAAAAAAATATTTAACTGACATCTTTATCTAAGCTAATCTCTCTCTCTGTCTCTGTCACTCTCTCTCTCTCTTTCACGGTATAATTGTTGATGTAAATGATATTTTTCAGATATTAAAATAGACACAAATGAGACAGTATAAGTACAGAAATACATGTTTAATGTGAACTGTCCAAATTCCCTCAATTCCCTCACAGATGCCGATGAATGCTCGGAGGCCACTGACGACTGCCACATCGACGCTCTGTGCCAAAACACTCCAAAATCCTTCAAGTGCATCTGCAAGACTGGTTACAAAGGGGACGGCAAGCACTGTGAAGGTGGGTCACCCTGATCTTTCATCTCTTCACACTATCAGCTGTCTCTCACACACACAGTGTATCAGTGAGGACATCTCATAGGCATCTCATTACCCCAAACCTAACCCTCACACACACACACACACACACACACACACACACACGCGCGTACATCAGCAAATCTAAAGCAATATATAAACAAACCTGTACACACACACACACACACTCATGATCAGAGCAGATCACACACCCTATACCCATCACCTCTCACAAATGTACATACACATTGTGTATTTGGGATTTTTCTTTCTCAGTATTTGGTACGTCCCCATTTTGCTTTAATGACCACATGCACTTGAATTGGCCCAGACTCCAGAGTTTGATTTGTGAACATACCAAAGAACATCTTGTCATTTATGGAAACAAGAATATCGGTCCATATTATTTGGTCAGTGTCACAAGTTTGCTGAGATTTGATTAGTGACAGAAAATATGCAGTATTCATTTGATGTCACACTTGCATTTCTCAAAATCCTAAAATGGTTTGTTTATTTCCCATATGTAAATGAAACCTCACTTTATGTAGGAACACAGTTACGAACATAGATGTAATGCTTTTATGGAAACATAAGTTATAAAAGCTGTCTAGTTATTTACTTACCCATGAGAGTTTGTTTTATGGGCCCAGGTTAAGTTAACCCAGGAGGAATCTGTGTTCAAAGAGAGAGAGACATGTTTGTGAATTCATCCAGTTGTTCACACACACACACACACACAGCTACATGGGTGTAAATTAGTTTGGGAGTATATGTGTGTGTGTGTGTTTCAGAAAGATGGACAGATTGTGATGGGCAGCATTAGAGGAGAGTTATTCTTTCTCCTCTGTTTCCTGTTATTGTGCTCTGTGCTCTTCATCTGTGCATTGTAGATCGTTCTCTCCATCTCGCTGTTTTAGCCACATGTGTTGAGCTTGTGTTTCAGGATGAGAGGAAGAAAATATGCTCTCTGCCTATCCTGAAACCTGAACCTCGTTCTCAGTGCCATTAATGAATTAGGTGGATTTGAAACGACATTACAGCCAGACTGCTGCACAGCAAACGCTTGAAACTCGGAGGCCAGACAGCGTGGGCTAGAACAACATCTTTTATTTTCTCTAAGGAAACACGGGGAATGTTCTGGACCTTACAGAAGCCTTTTACTCCCACCTTCAAACCGCAGCCTACGGTTCGAGGGCAATGAGGCTGTCAGTTACGCTGTATCAAAGGGGTTAGAGTCTTGTGTGTGCGTTTTGTGCACATAGTATGTTAACTGTGTGTGCGTGTCTCTCGCTTACTTTCTCTCCTTCCGTCTTTCTTCTGAGCGGACATACCGTCCACTGTGTAATGTGGTGTACTGTGGAAGGGGGGGGGGTTGTTTTGTCTGAAGCAAAAAGCTCATTAACACCCCTATATACCACCCCATCCAGCCTCTAATTAAAGCCCTGCTTGTTTGCCTCCAAAGGAAATTAAGAAAACTCTTGCTAAACTCATGTTGTCATCCTGTCGGTCTGCTCTGGATGTTGGCGAAGCGTGTTTTAAGGTGATTTAAGTTGATTTGGCCACGAACCACAAATGAGATGTCTCAATTGTTTCTCCTAGACAGCAGTGAGAACGAATGGAGAGCCAGTGGAGACTATTCCTAAATAAATTCCTCCCAATTCTCAGGTTTCAAAAGTGACACATTTTAATATGAGTTCAAACATCTTATTGATCATGCAGATTGATTTTTAATGCGATTCCTCAGGGGGCGGAGCCACGGAGCCCCCCCCCCCTCGCCAGTTCTTACAGGAAACAAATCCCCCATAATTCCACAGTGATGAATTCACCGCTGTGTTTATTTGCAGGGGTGGAGAAAAAGATTAAACAAAGCCAGTAAATATGACTCAGCATTAGTCGGCAGCCAATGAGCGACGCATCGGTCCGTTTACCTGAGTGATAAGTGCATTGTCTGTATTTCTTCTCTTCTAATCCCGTTTGTTTCTTTCTCTTCGCTCCTTCTTTATCAGAAACAGGTAGTTGAACCCGTGACGGCGTGCCGTGTGTGTGTTGAGATGGAGTGTGTGTGTGTGTTTCTGTATGTGAGTTGGTGTGTGTTTAAATGAGAAATTGACAGAAAAGGTTGCTGGGTGGGGGTGGGTGGGTGGGGGAGACAGATAAATGGAGTGAGAGATAGAGGTGTCGGCGCATTACTAGGCCATTGTCTGCCTGGTGTCTGCCGACTCGTCACAGGGCTGCAGGCGATCTGATTGGCTGGCTAAGTGTGGCCACCCTTCATCACTGACCCTCCCCTCACAGGACACTCAAGACACACACACCCACTGGCATACACTCACATACATCTACACACACACACACACTCACAGACACACACACACTAACAATGTGTCTAAGTGCTGCTTTTCTAGCAGTGGGGTGTGTTTTTGGGCTGAGGTGTCGCCCCCTGCCAGCTCCTCCCCTGCTGAGGTGATAGTGGAGGTGTCTAATCTGCCCGATGGGATGTTGAACACAAACATCTCTCCTTCCAGTAAAGATGTGTGTGTGTCGACGACGAGCGACAGCCCAACACTGTCAGCTCACCACTGGCTGATGTCAAGCACAGTTCCGGGGCAGGAAGTTGATCGGCTGGAAGCTAACTAGCCCTCCACCGTTTTAACAACCCGTCCCCCTCACACCTCCACAGACACTGTTAGCCACGCTCACCTCCACAACACACACAGTTAGAAAGTGTTAACGCCGCCACGATCCCTTTTCTGTCAGTCTTTGGTTGTTTCGTCTGTAAAGCGCCACTGATAAACCCACAGTGTGTTATTTTAAAGTGGAATTTCATTGTGCGTTCCAGAGCTCAGAAACCAACAGTATTATTCTTTTAAATCGGTTGTGTCTCATCTCTGTTTTGTTTACCTTCGGGGGTCTGTTTCTCCACCCGTTTAATCTCTATCTTTATTTTTATGTTTTCCCTCCTTCATTTTTCCTTGAGAGGTTTTTGGGTCGTAGTTTATAAAATTTAGGGTTGTTACGATACCAAGTCATCAGTAGTTGGAAGTACCGTTTTAGCCCCTACATTAGATATATAGGTAATGAGACGTGAGCTTTTCTCTTTTGTTGCGAAGTGTTTATAGATGTTTCAGTTATGAGTGTGCTCTGTGTTTGTGTACTTCAGCAGTCTTTTTCTCAAAGTACGTCAAAACCGACACCCTGTTTTCCTATTTAATAGAGAAAAGAATCAAACGAATAATCAAATAAAACAGTGAAGTTCGACTGGATATTGCTGTACGTGAACATGTGTGTGTGATTTTAGCGTGAGTGTGTTTGTATGAATTCTGACAGTCTGAGTACATTTTCGAAAGATCGATTCGAAAGGTTTGTTTATGAATAAAACGAAAAACAAGCATTCTTGAAAGCATTGTTCCTGTAGCTGGAGTTGCACAATGTGGTTTGTGGGATTTTTAAGTAATGCGGTTATTTTTAGTTTATGCTGTATCTGTCCAAGAGTACAGGCCAGGTTTATTAAATCACACACACAATCTCACACACTCTTCAAGGTAGCTCTTATTGTCCATCAGACATGGATACTTTCTGACTTATTCAAGTGTGTGAAAGAAAAATATTTAACTCATATTTAACTATAAAATTGCAAACCTTTTTACTAACTGTGAAAACTCAAAGGCTGTACTCAGCTTTGTCTGTAGCTACTTACTGCTATAAATCATATCTGTATAAATATATCTGAAGACTTCTTTACATTTGCATGTGTGTGTCTCTTTCTCAGATATGGATGAGTGTGAGAACGACTACAATGGCGGATGCGTGCACGACTGCATTAACATCCCCGGGAACTACAGATGCACGTGCTACGACGGATTTATGCTCGCGGACGACGGGCACAACTGTCTCGGTAAGTCACTAGAAAGTGGACACACACACACACACACACACATGGACTGGACGATGAGCTACTCTCCCGTCATCTCTCTGCCCGGCTGACGACCTCAGTAATGACCTCCTCCGCAAACGTAAACAAATCCGCTCCGGCAATCTCGGAAAAGGCCAGCCGAGCGGCGTCTCGCGCCAGTATTCCAGCTCGTTCTGACAGCAGCGCGCCAACAGGAACCTCACGATTATTTTCATCTCTTAAAAATGTCACCCAAATGTCACCAGTGGCGCAGTCGCGTCCAATTCCCAGAATTGGCCGGTCAGGTCCGATGTTTATGTTAGCAGCTAAAAATGGAAGTAGGAGAAGAAAAGGCTGAGAGAAAATTAATAACTTGCCATCTCATATTTATTGAAATAGTTCAAAGATGAAATTCCATGACCCGGAGAGTTAAGGCCGGGTCTCATGGTTTCTCTGGATTGCTGTGGGGATTCAGGAATTCGTTAAAAAGTGTTTTTCTGGAGCTTCACCGAGCCTCTCTGTGCTGCCCCTGTAAGTGAGTGCAGATGTGTGTTTGGTTAAAACGTGACTGATGTGTGGTGGATCTATGGTGTCACAGTGACCATACAGGACCAGTCCAACCATCACAGTTGAGAAGAGACAGATGACAGCACGATGTGTTTCTGAGCTGTCAGATGAGCTGTTGCTCTCGTCTTGTCTCTGAACCTCTGCATCCAAAATAAATATGTGTGACGGGCCAGGCGAGTTACTGAGTTACAAGATGCTGAGCTCATCACTTTTCAGTGGATGCTGTAATGATGATGGATTCTAGAGCACGACAGCAGGTCTCGAACCTTCAGACCTTCTCAGCTTTCAGCCAATCGCATTTGCCTTTTTTCCTGAAAGTGTGACATCTATTTATCTAATCTATCTGCCTGTCTTTTCTTTCTTTCTATCTGTCTGTCTGTCTGTCTACTATCTATCTTTGTTTTAAAGTCTGTTTTAAAGTCTTGTTCTCGCTCTCTGTGTGTGTCTCTCTCTCAGTATTTCTCTTGGTTATCTTGGCTGTGGGTCTCTCTGGAGTGACTCCAGGCTCTTTCCCTTGAGGCGATAGACTTGCTCTCTATTTGACATCTTTATTGTGGAATGTCTCAAATACGAGTCTAAATGATGGCTCTGGGAACCAAGACCGGGCCTCAGAGGCCATCGGCAGCGCTGAGGGGGCTCTCCTGTTCGAACCCCCCCTCTCCTTCCCTACTTATATCTTTCCGTGTCATTTTCTCTGTCTGTTTCTCTTCATTTCTGTCTCTTTATCCTGCCTCGTCCCTTCTCTTGTTTTTCATCTGCTTCTGTCTGTCTTCATCTCACCCCTCTCCTCTACGTCTCTCTAGAAATAGAATGACACAGAAAATGTGAGATTCAAGCAAAGTTTTCTCTCTCTCTCTCTCTCTCTCTCTCTCTCCGTCTCTTTCTTGTCCTTGTCATAACGTGTATGGTTGAAGGATAGGATGTAACTTAGTCAAGGTCAGTAAACAAAATCCTACCTCACTAATATGTCCACACATACATGCTTTAAGGCTTGCGTGTATATTAAGTGTGTACTTTAATGTTTTTTCATGGCAAGGGCCTTACTTTAGCTGACTCAGTATTATGCTAATCAACTTTATCCATAAATGCTTTCGATAGTGCATAACTGATATTGAACCCGGAACATTCATTCAAAAGTTCCCTGGACTTCCCAAAGTCCTGGAACCGCCCGTGTTTCCTTCTGATATATTTATTTTCTCAGATTTATGCTGATGTTTCTCATTCACACGTCATCTGCATCTGTTTGTCGCTCTTTCATAACCTCGATTATTCTCATTGGTGCTTTAGCGTCACGTGACGTGTTGTCAGATCACCCCTCTGGCTTCTCATTGGCTCATCTTCTGTGTGTATTACAACAAGCTGAGATGGAAGAGAAGCTGTTGATGTTATTAAGAGGGTAAATGAGTCACATAACCCATCACATAAATGATCACCAACACTTCAGTCCCTTTTTTTTCACTTAAAAATCCTCTTTTGTTGTCTTGTCTTTCATTTTCTTGCACATTTATTTTGCTTAACCTTTGTTGACTCATCTCTATCTGCGGTTATCCCCTAATGTTTGCTTGATGCCTTAGGTCAGATGTAACATAAGAATTTTGATTTTAACTCGATTTTCAGGGGACTGTGTAGATGTTGTGGATGGTTACCATAGCTTTGCTCCACAGTTGCTGAGGTGTTCTGAATGGTTGTTAGGGTGTTGCTAGGCTGTTCTGGGTTGGTAACTTAGTTTGACTATTGGCCCAGGTCAATCTATATCAGTCCATGTTTCCATGACAACAGAGACACGACTCTGGTCCCTTATGGGATAACTCTAAGTATGAGCGCTAGCGGGCAACGTTTATTGCGTTCTGCATAAACAGGCAGTCACAAAGTGCCTTCAAACAGACCAACCGAGTGCCAGCCAAACCCGCAAGCTCTTTGAAATGTACGGAAATCAGAGGGGCGGCTCGTCTGTCTGTGTAGGAAGTCATTTCAGAACGCCAGATGTCACATGTTGACAAGTTAAAGCTTTAATTGATTTAAGATTGACTAATGGAGAGCTGATTAAAGAGTGATTTACTGCAGTTCCTCTGTCTTTCTCGTTTCTGTTCCTATTTGTTTTCTCTCTGTGTGCAGGCAGCTGGACTCAATGTGTTGATCATTTGCTCTTTTTTTATGAATGCCTCGCACGGCCGCTGCTGTTTATTTATCTTTTGGCTGCTTTTTTCCTCTCTCGCTCCACCATCAAAATGGAAGGAGAAACCCGTGGAGTTGTAGAAGGAAAGAATGTTTCGCATCACCACGGTGATGGAGG
>JAZGTI010009426.1:0-18850 GCA_036877585.1 Botia kubotai | reverse complement strand
CGCTTTTGGCGTCTGCTTCGTGCTCCTGTAGCTCAATTGGTAGAGCATTGCGTTAGCAGCGCGAAGGTTGTGGGTTTGATTCCCAGGGAAACACATACTAACAAATCATATAATTGTAGTGCAAAGTAATTTGATATAAATAAAAATGTAAACATCTTTTTGCCTCATCTTGGCTTCTCTTAAGACAATCAATTTAAATGGTTTAAGTTCTAACGGTATTCATTTGCATCAGTTTGCGTAATCTCTTTATATAGCATGCAATTAAAAATGCCTTGTGGGGAACAAGACAATATTATTTCTACACTCGCGTTATCGTGTACAGTCTTGAGTTGTGCAACAAAACACTGGTTTTACAGTTCACGTTGTTGATGTTTTGTATCTTCGAGATATTTTGTGCCTACTCATTCATCTGTTTGGCATAATTATACTGTATCACATCACAGAAGTGTAGTAAAAAATGAATCATTTCAGCTCTCCCTGCCAGACTTTAGCATATTAGGGATAGTGTAAACATTTGGGTTGTGACAGTGATGTGTGCGGGCAGTGGGGGCTTGTCACAGTTGATATTGCATATGTTGGCTGACATGATGTGCTAACGTTACTGTACCCAGTGTAGGCTAACTAGGCAACCACCCAGCTAACACGGAACGTTCTCAGAACGTTAGGGAATATTCTTAGAGTGTTGGCTAATGTTCTTCTAAAGTTATCGGAAAACGTGCTTGCATTAACGTTAGTAGAACGTTTTTAATGGTATATATGTTATATTTTTAGAATGTTTTTTAATGTTTAGAACTTTTTAATGTTACAGAATTTAAAAAATGCTTTTTATAACCAAGCAATAACATTAATACAGTGTAAAAAGCTGGATGTTTTGAATATTCCTGGAACGTTCAAAATAACATTTTAACAGTGTTGTTACTTAACGGAAATGTTAGGAAAATGATCATTCTACCTAAAACCGCTGGCTGGGCAGTCTATGAGTTTTAAACTAGACTCTACCATAAGCTTTCATATTTCTCACAGACGGACTGTAGCTGTCTCCAGTATGATATTTTGGTTGAAATGTTATATAATCTTGCTAAATAATCTATTAGACGCATAAGATCTACTTAATTTTTTACTATCGACTCCCTAGAAATACCACAGTTGAACACTTTTAAAAATACAGACCCCTTTTCTTACCCCTTTTCTTACCAAGACCCAGTAATCGCCGTGTGCAGCATGAGTTTTGAATTGGTTTTATAGATTAAAAGGTTCTTAATTACGGATTCTTTTTTCATCCATTCAGAAAAATGTGAAGCCCTCCTGGGTTCTTTAAAACACCACTTTATTGAGAAGTAGATCTTTGTGGAACTCAAAATGGTTCTACCATGATATTATGCTTGAATGTAATTGGCACTTTTATTTGTAAAAGTCTGCTATGGTTACTGTGAATGAACAATGGTAAACTGGTTGAACCCATGACACTGGCTGCTACATACCTGTAGAGTGAGTCTTGAGTTGATTATGAATCATTATAATATTGTGTATATAGTATGTCTGAATCCAATTAAATCATGTCTCTAGCTGTATAAGAAGCTTATTGCTCTTTTTCTAGCTTCCCTAAGTACTAACAGAAAGAACATTTGTAGTGTAACACAGGTCTCGGTCGTATTAGTCACAGTCTTGTGTTCTCCATTCATCTCCATCTCAACGTTCTGCTGCTTCTGCCTGAGGGATCAGGCCATGCACGCTCTCTGAATGCCAGCGTGTGGCCTGCCATCATGAAGCTGAAATGGGTTAGATCCTGCTTTGGAGATGATGCCATGGCTGGAATGGTGTTCCTCACATCTGGAGATCATCACTAAGCTTGTGTTCTCCCAGAAGAACCAGCAGAGGAGCAGAAGTTTGTGAATGATGAGTATGCCAGTTCTACGAAAATCTGTGGGCACAGAATCCGAGTGGGGCTGCAAATTGGTCCCTGTTCTGATTATAACAGCTTCCAGCTTTACTCTGGTTACTGTTTGTTCATGCAAATCCAAACTGAATTGTACTTCATGTGAGTATCCAAAACAAATAGAGCAAAGATTGGCAAAAAAAAACCTCTAGAAATCACCAGTTTACTGCTGCAGACAGTAATTGTAATTCCAATCCGGTTGTCCAACACTGGCAGACGTGCATGTTTTGGTATACATGATACTGTTGTATCACTGAGTACTGATTTATTTGTTGTGAACATGTAGCTAATTCAGTTAAGTTAAAATTCAGTTGTGTGAACTGTAGAGGGAATATATTAAGTTTCTAAAGAAAAAACCATAAGACGTTTAGTGAGAGACGCAGAGCTGTGATGTCATATTAAGATCTGTTTTTTACTAGATTAAACAGGAGAAGCTGTTGGTTTTTCACTGTCCAATCAGATTACTCGCATCAAATAACCGCTAGAGGTTTTAACGCTCGCCTCATAGACGCACAACTCGACACTCTCACAGCCAACAGTTCTTTTGTATCTCATCTCCATAACAACAGTCTGAGTGGACGAGCGTGAGAGAGAACAGATAAAGAGAGAGTTTCCATCATCCAGCGCATGGAAAAGGAGAAGCTGCTGAGAGCATGTGCGAGTGTGTGCGTGTGCGAGACGTTCAGATGGTAGTGTGTCGGACTGGAGTCAGGGTGGTGAGATGACTTGGAGCAGATGAGAGTAGATGAAGACGCAGGAGATCTTCTCACGCCACACATGGTGAGAAACCCACACCTTTGCTTGCCTTTGGCAGGAGACAAGTGTGTATGCGTGTGTGTGTGTGTGTGTGTGTGTGTGTGTGTGTGTATGCACATGTAAGTGTGTGAGTGTATATGTACGTGTGAGTGTGTGTGTGTGTTTGGGCAGCCTCGATCTTGCGAGGGTTTTATGTAACAAGCTGCATCTCAGAGATTATTAGATACCGTTTCTGTAATGTCACACCATATGTTGCACTTACACAGAGTAAAAGAGGGTTTCATTTAAGTACTGACACATTTATCACTGATTCAGCTTCAGCTGATGGGCAGTTTGGCATGTTAAAACCGTCTCTGCTTTTTAAATGCATTTCAATGACTCTCACTTCTGTCATACGTGTATACAGGCATTGTGGCGCCACAAGCGTTGTGTTTTAAGACAGTGTGTGACCTTCAGTATGGTCCAACTTTTTGCATTTTGTCCTGAAACACATTCCGTGTCATTTCTTGGCTCTGTCCAGCTGTTTTTGAATGCAGGACTAAGAAACATGGCCAATCCCAAACCCTGTGTATTTGTCCAGGGCTTTAAGATGATTTTGAACATCATTGCACAACACCATCTCTCCGTTTTTAAAAACAGCTGCATTACTGTAGTGGTGATCGACAGAATGCCACAGGTGCTGTTGATTGAGTTTAGCTTATTTTAAACCTGGATTGTTCCTGTGAATATGTCTTTGTTTGTTTGTTTGTTTGAGTGTGTGTGTGTGTACATGGGGGGATGGAGGGCTGGTTGGTGATTTGGGCGGGTTTACTTAATTATATACTCGGGGCAAATATGTACCCAGAAGTCAACAAAACCTCATTTTGGGGACATCCTCATTTGTAAAAATGCTATACAAATACAGTAAAGTGTTTTAAAATTGTAAAAATGCAGAAAGTTAGTTAGGGTTAGAGTGTGGGTTAGGGTATGGGTTATTGTTTATAAACACCTGTGTATAAAAACAATAGAGGCCTATGGATGTCCCCATTTCGATAAATACGTAAATGTGTGTGTGTGTGCTTGTGGTCAACCTGCTGCTGTGTAAAGAGAATGCTAGCTGTCTCATGAGTATTAGCTGACTCTGTAGGTTTTAGCCCATGTTTGTTCCTCTGGAAGGACTGCACTGTTAAGCGAGAGGTCTGGAATTTGATACTCCACTGTCAAATTCATAATACAGCGTGTAGGAAACTCCAGTGCACTCTAAATTCTCCCATAATATATTTCACTAAGCTTTGTTGGACAATACCATCCAAATACAGTAGTTGTCCGGAATACTTGATTCTGATTGGTTATTTGAGATCAAGCATTTTTCTATAACGACCTCATAATTGTATAATTGACTGTTGTGTCAGGCATCAATCATTTCGTAGTCTCATTCTTTTCACATAATAAAATAATTTCAAATCGCATTAATATACAATGACCAATTATTAATTTATTGGCAGTCAGAAATTCTGCTATGATTTATTTTGTGATGACTTTCCACCTTACATAACATCCACAGAAATAACATTGATGTTGTTTTTACACTTTTGTTTTTGTGGTTCCAAAGACGAGAAGATCGAGGAGACGAGCTGTTTCAGTTCTGTTTGATTTTCTTGTTAAAACAGAATCTTGTACAAATGTTCTTCAGTGGATGATGTTGTTGTTCTATCTTATTAAACGATGGATTATGGATCAAGGCTGCTGTATCTACAGATTTGTTGTTGTGTTTATTAAGTGTGCGTGTGTGTCTCAGAGGAGCGCAGATGAAGTCCTTACTGTGCGTAGCTTTATTCCATCTCTGTTTCTTCCGCTTGGGAAAACTTGCCTGTTTTTGCTTTTATCTTTCTTTTGCATTATTTAGCTCATACCACATGTCTCTCTCTCGCTTTCTCTTTCCCTGTCTTTCTCTCTGTCTGTCTCTTTCCTCCAGGCTAACTTGAAGAAGTTTATGGAATATGTTCAGCAGAGGAGCACTGAGAAAGTATCAAAGTTTCTGGAGAAAGGTCTTGACCCAAACTTCCACGATCCAGAGAGCGGAGGTAACAATTATGTGAATGAATCTTTATTTATAGCATTTTCTTATAGTCGGTTCTGTGTGTGTGTGTGTTTCTCAGGTACATAGCAGGTGTAACCTCTTCTAAATTTAATCCTCACACTTTTTCGGAAGTAAACAGTAATCATGTTGTTAGATTGTAGCAGGTAAAAACAAACCTTATTTGTAAAGCGGAATTATTATGCCACATAATTGATATTTATAGGACACACACACGTTTTTGAGATTGTTCCCGTATGTATAAGATTTTTTTCATTTTAATTTAAATTTCTTTGTTCTCTGAGGCCCACTTACAAAGTTAGCAAAAATTTTATGTCAAAAACATTATAATTTAGAAGTAATAGGCTATTTTCTATCCTGGTTTTGACCCACTTTTTGAAATCTTCGATAGACGTGTCACATTCAAGACTTAAAAGTAAATGTCCACTGTTATGATTGGCTAACAGTTTTGCATATTAAAATGCACATGCAAATAGTGTTGTGACATTACTGTTGGTTCCATTAAAGTCTGCACTGCATTATTGTTTATTTTGAGTCACTGCATAAAACTGTGTATTGTTTAAAAAAAATAAATAAATAAGTGAAATGAAGTGCACAAACCAACAGTGTCTTACTGACATGATCTGGAACTTTGTTAAAAATAAAGTTCATCCAAGCTGTGAAGGAGATGCAAAGACTGTGTTTTCACAACTTGGCACTGCACATCATCTTGTAAAGCTCGGAGGCATGACTATCATTTTGTTGCTCAAGAAATTCAGCATTTCTACTACATGCACAAATCAGTGGGTGAGGCTAAAGAGGCAAAGATGTAGAAGTAGCCGCTGACCGTGTTCAACAGAGGTGGTCTTTTGTCAGACTATGCCATCATAATAATAATTTTGGCAGATCGGATCCAAAAACCCTGTTTTTGGACCAAAAAGGATCTTTTGATTTAGGAAACTCACAGGTTGTTTTATTAGTACAGTGACCTCCTATGTCAAAAGTCTGAGAAAAATGAGTATCTCAGTTGACGCTTAAAAGGTGTTTTCTGTAGGGATGTAAATCTGCATACTTTAGGTTTCATTTAGTGTGAAAGAAAGAGAAAGATTGTTCTGCATGAATGATTAGGGTGCAATCAGGTCTGACCTCTCCCAGTGCATGCTGGGAAGGCAAGATCACCTTATATGCAAATGATCTCATACTTATTCAGATTTATTCATGTGTTTGTTTGGAGGTGCTTCGAACTGACCTCTAGCCACGTTAATGGGCAGGAATAGAAAAGTCAGAGTTTGTATACACATACACACGTGTAACTGTAAGAGATAAAGTTGCACCTGGTGTAGGGCTGTCGGGAAATAGGTGCAGAACAATCATATCGCAGTCAACCTATCCACATCCTTGACCTTTACAGGAACCAAAGGCAGAGAGGGACAGATCGATTCAACACAAAAACATTTAAAGGGGTATTTAAGTTCAAACAAAAAAATGAATGATCTATCAAAACTTTCTCACCATGAACGTACCGTAAGCGTTCCATATCTTTTGAAGTCATGTGATTTAGTGTTCCACAGAGGAAAACAATCATACAACTTATCAAGGACATGGGGGGGTGTAAATAATGAAAGTATTTTTATTTTTGTGTATTGTAAAATGTTTTAAGGACAACTCAAAATCCAGAGAATGTATTAAAGGGATTTATTTTATTTATTCTCCTCTTTATTGATGCCCTTGATTTGTTTACTGGAGGCTTTAATGCTTGTGTAAAGCTGCTTCGAAACTATATGTGTTGTGACAAGCGCTGTACACATAAAAGCAAATTATATTAAAGAGCACAAAAGCAGCACAACAGCGGAGTATTGGAGTGAGTTTTCTTCTGTGTACTACAGAATGCCCGTTGACGATGGCGGCGCAGCTGGAAGGTTGTGCGGAGCTCATCAAGGTTCTGAAGAACGGAGGAGCTCACCTGGATTTCAGGACCAGAGATGGCATCACAGCTCTTCACAAAGCCGTCCGCACCAAGAACCACACGGCACTTATTGTGAGTAACACACACACGCTCATTGTGCCTACAATAGGAGGGGACACATGGTTCTCATACATACTTGAAAGAGACATCAGAGGTGTGTGATGCGAGCATGTCCTTCAGCTCACTGGTAGCAGTGTGTGTGTATGTGTGTGTGTGTATGTGTGTGTGTCCAGACATGAGTCACAGAGTGGCACAAAGATGAAAAGCATTCATTGACAGAGGTTTGTATGAAAGCTTTGCATGTTTGTAAAGATCAGAGCAGGTCTTTCAGCAAGGGTGGAGGACTGTACACAAGTGGTGTGTCCTTCACCTGAGGTCCGTGAGATGCAGTGCTACACAAAGCAATGGTGTATTGTGTACAAGCATCGCTTCTGCTCCAGTGGGTTTGACAAACCAGGGTGACAAACGTACTACAGTGTTCCGACAACATTTATTTACATTTACACGTTTGGCAGACGCTTTTATCCAAAGCGACTTACAATGTATTATATTATACGTTGTTTCTGAGTATGTGCAATCCCTGGGATCGAACCCATTGGCGCTGTTAACGCCATGCTCTAACCACTGAGCTACAGGAAAGCTATGGTGCGACAGGAACACTAGAAAAAGAAATTGCATTAAAAACTAAAACTTTTCAAAGTACATGTCCACACTGGATATATTTAAATGGATTTAGGTATAATAAAAAAACTAAATCTTACCCCACTGGCAAATTGTCTTATACATATCTAGCAAAATTTAGTGAGGTTAATTTGTACTTAGAACAAAGAAGTATTTTATTCTTAAAGCAAGACATTTTCCAGTGGGGTAAGAAATAAAGCCTTGTTTCCAAACGGTTCTCATGTTTTAAGGATATTTTTTGGGAAAAAAAGACAAGAAGTTATGAACTGGGTGTATATTTACAATATGCATAATCTATATGAACTTAAAATATATATTTAGAATGACTATACTGGACAATTTATTAGACAATGTGCATTATGATTAGAGCTATGAATAAAATATAATATTACACTATGAATGTATTAAATTATTTGTTGAGCAATGTTTATCTCCATTTTCCAACAGTATTAAAGTACTTGAGGAAGCACATTACTATTCATGGCATTTTAGTGAGTGTGTGTGTGTGTGTGTGTGTGCAGACGCTGCTGGACCTTGGTGCCTCTCCGGACTACAAAGACAGTCGTGGTCTCACTCCTCTGTATCACAGCTCAATGGTGGGGGGTGACCCGTACTGCTGTGAGCTGCTTCTGCATGACCACGCTCAGGTGGGCTGCATGGATGAGAACGGCTGGCAGGAGATACATCAGGTAACACGCACACACACATTACCCTTTAGAAAACACGCTCATAGTGTGAACACAGAGGTTGGTACACAGAGGTTAAACAGTCGTAACATTTACATAAATAAAGACTTGTCAACAAGAACGCCATTAGCGATCCATTTTCCCATAATGCACTGCATTCCCAAATGAGATATTCAGGATAAACAGGATATTCAACAAAAAAAGTAGGACAGGTTTTTAAGAAAAGTGACATTTCGATATCATAGTGTAACAAGGGCTGAAGGTGAGAATGTAAAAATAATATTTAAATATCTCAAAGGAAAAGAAAGTTATTAGATTTTCCCGAGTATAACTTGCACTGATGAATCCTGCACAGTGAGGCCGGGAACAAGTATTGTGGAAAAGTAAATGGGTCAGGTAGCAGTTTTAATTTCTTGCTGAAGGTACAGCAGCACCAGCTGCATGTTGGGCGGTAATGGTCTGAGAGAGACTGGGATGCTCATGAAACACAACATTAGGACTGTGTTTGGTGCGGGAAACCTTGACTAATCCTATTAGCTTCAGAGGAAAAGAAAGAGCCTTATAATACACACAGTCAGATTTTAGTCAACAAAGTTCTAACCAAGTGGACACCTGCATCTTATTCCCGCCTTTTCTTCACCTCTAACCATGTTTTAAAGGCCACACACACACACACACACACACTCTCTTTAAGTATTTCTCTCAGTTAGCGGCCCTGCGTGACATTTGCATTGGAGACGTTTGGCCTTTTCAGCCGTTTGAAAAGGGTGCAGGAGAGGAAAAGAACAACAGAGAAGAGAAAACGTGTTTAAACGTGTGTTTATAACATTGCCAGTAGCACAGATATGAATCCCGCTGTAAACTGTAGACCGAATAGTCTGAATGTTTCTTAGCGCTTGCAGACAATGTACCAAAGTCCCCTCAAGGAAGTCTCCACACACGGCGGCCATCTTGGCAATGCCTCCGGGCAGCTAGTTCAGTCATACAAGACCAAGTCCTATCTGCTTGAATGGGGGAAGACAGATCTCTTTAAAGTCTCTGGCTAAGGTCACAATGAAACAACATATTTCCAACCAACTATTAAACCTGACATCAACTGTACTTTTAATTTTGTTCCTTAAGTTTTCTTTTCTTTCTTTCTTAAGTTTTTCCAGGTTGCTTTAGCTAATTTTTTTAGGCCAATATTTGCCCTAATTTGGCACTCGAAATTTAACTACAGTACAGTATAGTACAGTACAGTGCTGTACAGTATAATGGCCCGCAATTATATGTTGGTCCTGTGCTATCTTTCTGCCCCTCAGACATTACTGAATCATTTTATCATAACCTGCAAGCATGAAAATATTGTCTTGAAATGCAAATTTACTTTCATTTGCCTCTTCTGTGAGAGAGACAGAGAGGAAGGATGAGAGATGACGTTATCTGCACTGTTTATAAGAAACAGCTGAGAGAGAGTGTGACATCTGGAGCATGGCGGATGGATGGATGCCTTCGGGGGGACAGAGTTGATGGGTCAGATAGGAATGTGTGTGTTTGTACACAGCTGTAGTGTTGTTGCCGTGTGTTTACCGTGTATAACCTGCGGCTCATTCCCAAAATCAGATCAACAGAAAAGGTGACAGACATGCTATTAAACTCTGTCACCTATACGTGACCAACACACACATACGCAGCTCTTACAGTATGGTAGAGAGAGCAGTTATAGACGTGTGTGTGAGTGTGTCCTGGTATTGACTGTTATGGGGACCAAATGTCCCCACAAGTATAGTAATATCAGTGTATTTGGCCTTGTGGGGACATTTTTAGGCCTTCCTGAGGAAACAATCTTATAAATCATACAGAATGATCCGTTGAAAATCTAAAATAGCGGAACGTTTTCTGTGAGGGTTAGGTTTAGGGGTTGAGTAAGGGTGAGATAGAATATACAGTTTGTACAGTATAAAATGTCCATTACTTCATTATTTCATCTAAGCCAAAATGTGTGTACACAGAGGGCGCTTTTCCTTGCATAATGTTTATTTTTCCCTGGCATTCAGTGTTCCCATCCATCTTGCTAAGCTGACCTGTGTTTAAACAGTCTATGGCAACCCAAGTGTGTGTGTGGACGTGGGGCAGCTTTTATAATACTTCACTATCCAGTTGAATTGTACTGTTGTACATCTGTCAGTTTATGTGTGTATGTGTGGGGATGTGTATGTGTATGTGAATGAGAATTTAAAACTGTTTCCAGTCACTAGGTAGCAACACTATTCTGCCTTCTTAGATACCATGCCAAATTATAATGCAGCCTTGTATGTTTGTGGAACGGAGATGGCCATCCCAGAATGCATTGCACACTCTCTCTCTTTCACACAGGCAGCTTTTAGACAGTTTTTCTACATCCTGCGCTCATTAGCATGCAGCGAGGACATGTTTTGATTATAGTGGAAAGAAAAGTGACATTGATAACACCAAACAAAGACAAACAATTCTGCTCTTTCTCATTTCACGAACTGAGAACATCAGAACGTGTGAGAGCGAGAGGCGTGTGTGTTTGTGTGCGTGTGTGTGTGAGGCAGGAGCTTTTGTTCTGCTCATTAGTGTGATTTTGGGTCTCTAGATTGCAAAAGCTTATAAGTGGAGAAGAAGCAGCCACACTGACGCAAAGTTTTCTGTGTGTGTGTGTATGTGTGTGTGTGTGTGTCATCAGGCATGTCGTCATGGACACGTTCAGCATCTGGAACACCTGCTTTTCTACGGAGCAGACATGAGTGCTCAGAACGCTTCAGGAAACACTGCCCTGCATGTGTGCGCGCTCTACAACCAGGTAACACACACACATATGTTGGCATATGTGGTTTATGAGGTCTCTACATAGACATGTAGAGACCTGCTCACACACGCCACGCAATAAATACTGCTGTATTTGCACCTTCTGCAACCAGGGTAAATATGAAAACGCATGTATTCTGCATGTGCATATAAATGCCTGTGATTTTACCATGTATAATCGCTGTCAGTTACAGATGAGTGTAAAATGAGTGTAAAACAAAACATCAAGGTTAGATTGTTCATGCGGTCTCTCTCTCTCTCACACACACACACACACACACACACATACATACAGGAGATGATGTAATCCTCAGGTGTGTGTGTGTGAAGCTGACTGAATGTGGGCTCATGCATTTTAATTCTGCTCTTATTAATTATTAATGGATTCTTCCACAACACACGCACAAACACCTCCTCACACAGAAACTAAGACATAGCAGATCAGAAAGACTTTAGGGTGCCTGAAAGCACATGTATGTCGCACTCTTTCTGTCTTTCTCTCTGTACATAACAGAACATAATAGAATAGAGTAGAACAGAACAGAATAGAAGTTTACGGTATGTTCTTATTAAAGCTGCATTTGAGACTCTACTGACATCTCTGTTTGAAACATGCAGGGTATTTATTTCCTTAACGTGGGTTTAACTTTTAAACTTAAATTTTAAACGATTTCAGTAAGAACAAACTACAAACGCTGCACCATCTACAGTACTCAGACATGCGATGTAGTAGCCAGATCATCATCTTTCTGTTTACAGAGTGATATTATTTGTGTAATCTGACCCAACAGCTCAAATTATAAATCATTATCATAAACTTACTGCTGTGAATTGGGGTAGGATAAGAACATTGTGTGCCGAACATTAATCTGTCCTGTACTTGCTCAATAAAAGATTTTTGTTCATAACCAAAAAAGTTACAGAAGTTAACAAGGTAAAGCTGTGGTATCTGTTTATTTTCAGTCAGTCACTGTAATAAGATTAAACTCCAGCTGACCCTCGCTAATGTAGAATCCAGTTTGACTGCAGTCAGTTACAAACAACATAAACATGAAGACACACAGTGACCTACATCTGAAACAGCACAGAACACCATCAAATACTGCAGCATTCTGAGTACATAAGAAAGATACAGTGATTTGTAACAGTGCTGTACTGTGTGTTTAAATGTGTTTGTTTTATGCTGAACAAATACTGCATCTCATTAGTAACAAATTCAAACACACACACACACATACACACACACACGCATACAAAGTCCTTTGCTGAACTGTGACATTTTTATCTCTGTGTCAGCAGATCTTTTGGCTTGTCACACACCTGAGATGTTGCAGATATCTGTGTGTGTGTGTGTGTTTCTGATGTAGATGGGCTGCTAGATTTGGTACTAAATATTTGCTCGTTAAAGCATCAAAGATTGCATTTTAGAGTTAAGGTTAGTATGTACTTTAGTTAGATAGGTAAATGATATGACATTTTAGGGTTATTTGCAAGTAACTAAGACGTTACATGCGTTATTAGTAGTAAGAATGTATTTACTGCAAAACAGAGTATTGATTAAAGATGAAATATGTACATTTTTTGGGGTTAAAAATTAACAAAATTCAGTTATTGAGCAAGTACATAACGGATCAATGCTCAAAACGGTCTCCTTACTATACCCTAAATCACAACAGTAGGTTATAATAATAATAATAATAATGATGATGATGATTTACAATATAAGCTGTTGGGTCTGATTTTCCGGAAAATGGCAGTTTGGATTCTTTTGACTTCTGCAAACCTAATGAAAACAGTATGTAAAATGATCTGTAATTGTATGATTTAAACAGAGATGGCTGTAGAGAGGCTAAAGTTATAGATTGCAGCTTAAAATGTTTGACACAACAATGTTGTAACGCAAATGATATTATCAGCATAACAGTTTTAGGAGAAACATTTGGTAGGTCTCTTTTTGCTTGGCGGGCATAAACTTGGGTTAATTCCCAACCAGATGATCCACTTTATCCCAAAACGATCTGAGAATGTTCTAAAGTTAAGCGTGCGTGTGTGTGTGTGTGTGTGTGTGTGGTTTCCTGACGAGCACTCAGCTGTGATAGTGAGCTGTAAGGACTCTCAGTGGATGTTTAGCAGGGCTCAGAGGAGATGTTAGAGTGAATCGATTCCCACTAAGAGACTCTGTGAGGACACACGAGTCTGAGGAGAGACACATTACTGAAGAGAAAACCATCAGAGCTGTAATGGAAGGAGAGAGAGTGATCAGGTGTGAAGCGGTGACAGAACGATGAGGAGGTGAAAGAGAGAGAGAGGACCACCTGAGGTGAAACATGACGGTGAATTCACAGGAACAGGAAATAAGCCAGCTGATGAGATTTGTGTATGTGTGTGTGTGTGTGTGGGGGGAGGGGGTTACTTAACCATACATTGGGGACAAATTGGTACACAAATGTGACCAAAACCTGACAAATCTGAGCATGAATGTATGCTCCTTATATCAAAATATATCAACTATCAACTAAGGTTTATAAATTGTAAAAAAGCAGAATGTTTTGGGTAATATTAGAGTGCCGTTAGGTTATAACTAGCTGTGTTTAAAAACAATAGAGGTATATAAAATGTCCCCATGTAGATAAGTAAAAATGTGTGTGTTTAGCTGTGTAAATGTTATTAAAGACAATCAGAAAATGAACATTTTGGGCACCTAAACAATGTTCACCACGTTTGAACACCTTTATTGAGGTACTGTTCTTAATTTAAATGCGTCTGAGTGATTGTTAGCATGTTGCTTTGGATTTATTAGCATTTAGAGCAAATCCCATCCCCTTACTCTCCATGATACCGGATATGTAACGTTAATGGAATTTTATGGCACTTTATTTCGCACATTTCATCATCTTCTCATGCTGATGTTATTGTGCTTTTATTGATTTAAGATTTACCCAGGATATAAAACAAAACTGTGGTCGGTGCTTCACATACCAGTCAGACCTCTGTTTCTGTTTAAGTGTGTGGTTTCAACCCGAATGAGCTATTTGAACCAGATTTTAGCGGTCTTAGCCTAATCTGTTTCTGTTCTTCTGAGGTTTCACCACTAGAGGTCAGATGTTCCTCTGTTGTCCATCAGATGTGTTCAGAACCGGTTACAGTGTCTCACTGGTGTAAAGGGCCATGTTTACTGTTGTATTGATGTTCATATGACTTTTTCTGCAGGCTTAAGTGCTTCTAATAATTCCTCTGTGTGTTTGGCTGTGTGTGTGGCCTGGCATTAGTGTATATAGCATGATGTTGAGAATTTGTGTCCTTCCAACAGATCGATAGTGCGAATGAGCACAGAGAGAGAGAGAGAGAGAGAGAAAGAGAGAGAGAGAGTTTGATGAGGAGGCTCAATCATAGCTCTGTTAATTCAGTCTGTAGTCGAGATTACATATTGATTTTCGCACTGAGCCGTAACATTAAACACATACAGAGCAATACTCTGTCTCCTGTATGACACAGTGGATTTGTTCAGAATAACATACTGTCATACTATCCATACTTGTTTACCCATAATGCAATGCACTCCATTTTGTTGTTATATTTGTCCATTAACTATCTTTTCAAACACAATATGAAATAACTATTATTTGTGTTATTTATGAATATGTGCAGTTTCAAAAGTTTTGGCTGTTAAGCTTAAAATACTACCTTACTCATAAATTCATTGTTAACGCTGTTGTCGTCTTTTGAATGCACACTGGTGTAATAATGTTGTTGGTTTGTGTTTGTTAGAGACCCACCTAAAAAAGCATTTAGTTAAACAGAAGTAACGAATCGATAACCGTTAACGTGAAAATGGGCAAATATCTGTAAAACACTGCTAAGCTATGTGTGTGTGTGTGTGTGTTTGTGTGTGTTTGTGTGTGTATGTGTGTGTGTGTGTGTGAGAGAGAGAGAGAGAGAGAGAGAGAGAGAGAGAGAGAGCAGTAATTAAATGTTAGCACACCGGTTCCACTCAAGGTGTGTTAGTGGGCCAAAAGACACTGTGATGTTTCATTACACACCACTGTGAGAGAAGTAGGACACCAGTCCCAGCTGAGTCATGTCTGTGTTATAAAGCTTACAGTGTGTGTGTGTGTGTGTGTGTGTTTTGGACTGTCAAGTCTGTCTACAGAGAGAAAGAGAGAGAGAGAGAGAGAGAGAGCCAGATGCTGTGCTGACCTTCTAAATACTCACAGTCTCAGGTGCCTGTAGAGAGACACTGCCATTAGAGCAGCACTATGCTGGTGTCTCTCTCTCTCTCTCTCTCTCTCTCAGTTTCTCTGTCTGACAGCAGGCCTACGTATAAGCTGGTGAGCTAATTGGTCTCATCGGAACCCCAGTTTTGTCATTTTCTGTTGGCGTGAAACACACACACACACACACACACACACATATCCCATTCTGAAACTTTATAGGGCAAGTCTTGCTACTTTCACTAGTCGCAAATGCTTGTAACAAATGCTTTCTCTCTCTAGGATAGCTGTGCAAGAGTGTTGCTGTTCAGAGGAGCAAATAAAGAGATAAAGAACTACAACAGCCAAACTGCCTTCCAGGTAAGAGCACAAGACCTCTGGGTTACCTTTAGATCAAACACTTGGGACGAATCAATGAAGCTGAGTCTTATTTAAACTCTCATGCTTGCTTTCACAGCCCTGAGAACAACATTTGCTCGTGGCAAAGAGCAAACGCAGTTTCAGGCCGCAAACAATGCGATTTTAAGTGTTGTGTTTCGCAAATTTACTCTAGGGTTTTAATGTCGTCAAGGACTTTGGCTGCATCCCATTTTGCATGCATGCATACTACGCATGAAAAGTATGTACTTTGCTGGTGATTGGAGTATGTTGTACATACTACCACATCCAAACTTTCATACCTTTGACAAACTAATTGCAAAATACAGTCATTTGGTGACCACAAATCCTGCATAAAGTAGCACAGACTTTATGTAAATTGGAATTCAGCCCTTGTTAGAACAAAATCTGGGTTCTCCAATTATTTTACCTACAAAACAAATTCTGCTCTCAAAGCGAATATCTGAAAGCTAGTTTAAAGCTAGTTTAAATTCCCCCATTTACATGGAAACTTGCTTTTCAAGAGAAAATTGCAGCCCGGCAAAAATGTCTCAAAACTAATCAATCCTTCCTTCCAGTTTTGGGCCAGCAGGTCAGTAAAATATGTTTAATTTTGTGCGAACATGCTAACAGCAGTTTGGCTGAATGACATCATAATGGAAGGACAAACCACTTGTATATAAATGAATACCGGTAAATTCAGTGTCTGTATTTTCACCTTAAAGCTGAAAGAGCCAATCACCTTTTATTTACCCCTTTAAATGGACCAGCCTGAAGAAAACTTGCTAAATTCATGATACCATTGTTGTCAAAAACGTATTCATGATTTAAAATATGTTGTTGGAATGTTATTGCAGGAATTTCAGAGATTTCTTTCTTTGCCAGTTCAAGTGGATATGATTTTCGACACAGTTGAAAGTTAATTTATTTGTGCTTGTGGAGGAGGAATCTAAGCTGTTGCAGCTGCGTAAACCAACATGGAAACCATTATACAGCTGCTTTGATTCAACTTTTACTGCGGGAAAGTTCATTAGCCATACACAGCAAAAGAGAGAGTAACTGAGAGTCATGAATATTCACTGTTACTCTCTAGTTTGCTAACCATGTTCAAATGTCATGGTATTTACAGTATATGGTACAGTAATGTACTTTAAAGAACACTAGGTTTTTATGAACACTACCATGATGGTAATTTCACAGTACACTAAAGTAACAGTAATATTATGACCATATACCGTGGTATTCTTTAAAGTACATTGAAATGTTATCTGTTTACTATACTGCAGTTCTTTTTGTAGAGATTTGCTATTTGAAGTACCGTACATTAGCCTGTAAATACCAAAGTATTTAAATATGGGAATCAAAAATGGTAATTTAATGTGAACCATGGTATCACAACAGAACTTTTTTTGGACAAGATCCTACCAAACAAGTTACATACTGTAATAAGTAGAATAATGTACAGTCTGATGGTGCGACTGTACTTTCTCCCTTACGTACTACATGCATTGATTTTTTTTTTATTCTTACACAAAAAGCCTTATGTAAACGGCAGGCAGCATTATAAATCTGTGACTCTATTTTTGTCTTTGTCTGGGGATGTGTGGCAAGCAAATAACAAATTTTTCTTTCTCTCTGTAGGTGGCTATAATTGCTGGAAATTTTGACCTTGCAGAAATTATTAAGACTCACAAAGCATCAGATGTTGGTAAGCGCCTCGTAAAACTGTACCTCCGACATCACATGCTGCTAGATTCTTGAAACCTCAAACAATCCCTCGTGTTAATGAATTCCCACAACTGTAGCGGAACACGACGGCCACTGAAAATAAGGGTGGTCGTTTATGTGTACGTGCTTGTGAGGCGAATGAGAGTCACTCATCACTCCTCACGCTTGGTTTGATGGTACGGCTGGTTCTGGCGGGGAATAGCAGCCAGTTGTCGGGCTACTGTAATGGATCGTACCCATTAGTACCGAGTGCCATTGTCATGGCGACGGATCGGGGTTAATCCCAGAGGCTCAGCAGGTGTTGGGAGTTTGATTTCAGCCAATGGGAGTGTAGCTGCAGGCTCTGATATCTCATCAAAATGGTGTGACCTCAATGAAGGATGGACTGTTCACACACACACACACACACAATCAGAAACAGCTGTGGCACACATCATTTATGGGGACGAGAGCTCATATTTTGTCATAAATTCTTTAGCTTTCACACTTTTTCTTTAGTCAGTATGTGTCCATTTTTCTCTCTCCCTTTCTTTCCTCTCATTTCCTTTCCATCAGTCATGGAGAGGGAGGAAAACTGAGCTAATGGGCCCAGTGTGGGATTGGACAGTTGGCCTTTTCACTCTGAATGAATGGGTAGAGGAGCAGAAGATTTAAACAGGCAGAGAGAGCCCCAGTATTTACACTGACCAAACAAGCGGCCTGTCTTAAGTGGCATTTATTTGATTTCTTTTTCTCTCAAGGTGAAACTGTTAAAACACTTTTGAGCAAGATTTCCTCCAAGTAAGAGGAATTTAAATAACGGGGAATTTAAATAATCGTTGTTGACATGATTGTTCAAAACCCAGCTAACAGGGAACGTTTTATGAACATTGGCTAACATTCTGTAGAAGTTCTCTTATTTATTAGAAAACATTTTAGCTGTAACGTGATTAGATTTTTTAATGTTATATATTATATATATCAAAACCTTATTCTTAATTTGTAATGTCTAAAACGTTGCCAGCCTAAAACTACAGCCTGGGGACACACATCTTCCTTACTAGTCCACGTTTAAGGAAAATAAGATATTTCTCCCGAACACATAAAAGGAAATGATCCTGTTTGTGTCTTGATACATTGTTGAAGCACTGACATGAGACGAGAGACTGTTTTATGCCTGTTATTATTTTTGTGGTTTAATGAGTAAGTAGCAGTTGTCTGTTAACTATAGCCTAAAGGATGTTGAGTAGTTTGTATTTGTTTTCACTCCCTGCTCTGATTGGCTGAGAGCTGTTAATATCTGATCAGGTGACAGCTGGATGTTCAGTACAGCGGTTTGATCAATACTTCATTTACATTAGAGATTAGAGAGAATTGGCTATGAGACTGACACCTCGCCATATGTCAGAATGACAGCGCTCTTTAATCTGCCTGTCTCTCTCTCATTAAATATGGTTGTCATTGAGTCATAAAAACTCTGTTAAGCCTGATATGCACGGAAGCATGCATTATAAACCACATTTAGGCTTTGAAACGGTGATTGTAGATTAATATCTGCAACCAGGAGAGGTGAGATATTGCCATCTAGTGTTGATGGTCTGTACAAATTGCTCCCCTGTACTGGAGGACAACTTCATGAAAATATAATAATCTCAGTGATTT
>JAZGTI010009425.1:0-18851 GCA_036877585.1 Botia kubotai | reverse complement strand
TCTCACTGTGAGAACATGCCCATCTCGTTGCTACGGTCGAGGCTCTCTCTTGTAATGGGAGATCGAGCCCCCTCTGCTGCTCCCCATTCTGCTGCTTTGCCTAAACGGCCTAGGCCAGCAGACTTGGTTAGCACTCTGGGAGACCTGAGGGTCACCGTGGAGGGTTCCCCATCGGGCCAGTCCCTGCTGTCCTCCCGGTCCTCGGTGGTGACGAGATCAGAGCAGCCAGGTGATAGTGCGGTGCCCCCCGGGGCACGTTTGTCATGTCCCATACTGTTATCTTACTAATAGCTGATAATTGCATCTCATTTATGTGCTGGACATGAGACGACCTGGGGCTGACAATTATTATAAAAGAGAAGCTACAGACAAGACAACAACAAACTGACACGAACTATCGTAACGGATGGGACTTGGACGACAGACGAGACTGGGAAACACACGCTAAACAGGCAACACAGACAGGAACACAGACTAGGACGCACAGGATACAACAAGCCAGAACAGCAAAGGAACAGCGGGCGTAGAAACAACGAAAATAGAAACAAGCTTCGAAACGATCATCAACCAATGGCGCAGAACCAACATGAAACACCCATCAAACAACACGGACCAACACAAGACAGCGAACACGAGGGCAATAAATACACTGGGGGGAATGAAAACGACAGATGTGCGACATTAACAGAAACGAGAAAACGAGGGAACAAGGAGGCGGGGTAATGACGCAAGACAGGAGAGCACATGGACGGGGTAATGACGCAAGACAGGAGAGCACATGGATAATGAATATGCTATTAGCCATGTGCTTCCACGCATAACGCACACCCAGAGCGCGAGTTCAGACTCCGCCTCAAAACGAAACCGGACTAAGACAGATTAAGTGGAGTCTGAACCTTGCGCTCTGACACGTAACAAGACAGAGGGCGTTTCTCAATACCAAGTTCGCAAAGTCTGGACAGGATCTTGGCAAAATGCGATCTCAGACTAGACAGAAGCCAGGATCCTGACAGATGGACCACCAGCACAGTGCACAGTGCCATACTATTACCATAGGTACTGACTAACACATGCACACACACTTCTTGTTTCTAACACATGCCCTAGTGTAAATTAGTGCTCAGGTTTTGTTTTTTTCTGCTTCCATCTCACACAGTAACTCACATTGGGGGTCAGTCATGGATTTTATGGATTTTATTAAATAGTTAAATAGATAAATTAAATAGTAGAAAATGTGTAATATATTTAAGACTGTAGTTTAATCATATTAAACGCAATATTACAAATTTACAAAGTCCTAAACCAAGCTAAATGTCAGCAGTCTCCCAGTTAGCAAGCCAACAGGGTGACAGTGAGAATGTTACGAAGCTCTTATTATGAAGTGTAGTTTTCTGTTTCCGTGTCATCTGTGTTCACTTCCTGTTATTGTTAATCGTCATCACCTGTTCATTCATGATTAGTCTGTGTATTTAAGTTCCGTGTTTTGTATGTTCGAGCCGTTGGTGTTTGGTGTTGATTCTTGTATCTTGTTTATTCTTGGATTATTCTTATTCTTGGTTCTTGGATTTCTGCATTTTGGATCTTTTGGATTACGATTTTGGATTACCATTTTGGATACTATTGTCTTGGATCTGTTTTATATGTTCATCTTGGTTAGTTTTGTTCTTCACTTCTGTTTTGCACTTGTTGTCATCTCATCATTTTTACGGTTAGTGTTTGTGTTTTTGTTCATTAATTCATTAAATATAGTTTATTGTTTAGTTCTGTGTACCCGTTGTTTTTCACATCACAAACACAATCGGCCCTCCGTTACAGGCAAGGAATTAAAAATCCAATGATGTATAGATGGAGAAAAACCTAGGGAGTAACCAGGCTCAACCGAGAGGGTCAGTTCTCCTCTGGCATGTTAAAGCTGCAATCTGTAATTTTATTGGTTAAGAGTTTATAATAATTATTTATAATTTTATATTGATTTAAAATTGTCTGGGATTTGGTGACAAACGTCAGGCACTGAGGAATGTTACAAACAGATGCTGACAGAGGCATAATGTTACTAATTGCAGCTGTAACATCACACTGCTGTGACTAGGAGGGAATAAAACTTGTTGTCTAACTGAGTCTAACTGAGCTGGAGGTAGGTAGATAATGAAACATTAATAAAAAGGCCCGTCCCATTGCCACTGCTTTTGGGTAATCATAATTGTGAAGTTCATATAATGTTTAATAGGCAGCCAGTGCAGTGCTGAAAAAAACAGGCTAATATGGTCTTACTTTATTGTTCTCATAACGATAAGCACTCAAGGCGCTGCTAACATTCAAGTTCGGGACCTGGAAGTCTGTTCCGTGATCTTTTCCACCCCAAGGAGTAGCTCAATGTTAAGTTTGTCCTCATGCTGTTACCAAATTGAACACAGTAAACTGGATGAATGCTTCCTCCAATCTAGAGCTCAGCCTCCACGTGGGGCCTTTTTTATTTTTCCCAGGTCTCCACACTAAGGTGTCATGGCCCTAAAATAGGCCATTGTCTGCTAGAATATCTAGCCCCACGGTCCACAACTATACTTCTATCATGGGGCTTTAAAAAATACTTAATTTTAAGTGTACAGTAGCTGCGTATCTCTGTCCAAATGCTGCATCATCCCTAAGGGCCCGGACATTGCCCACCAAGCCATACTGCACTACATCTTCCTTGGTGGGCAAGGCTCACTCAATGGCCATTTTACAAGCCTACCAAGCTGACCTGCTGAATGACCTAGGCAAAGGGGAAGGTGTTGGGCCTGATGGCTTTAAAGAACTGTGGCGGCCACTGACCTAGCTCTCCGTGCCAAGAAATGGCCCACTCCATCGATTATTCCTGTGGCAATGGTCCCAAGAGATTGTAGCATGCCATCAAAATGTTGTGGTTGAACACATCAGGTTCACACATCCTAAGCTCTACAGCTGCTGATGCTGAATCCTGTAGACACAAAAACTACTTTTTGGAACTCCTACAGGTAGATGTCCACAAATATTTTCCTTTGTGCATTTATTGGGTTTGAATTGTTAATATTGCTTGTAATTATCTTACTACAGTCCTAAAGACTCTACTATTTCGCAATTTCTTTGTCTCCCTTTTTTTTATTGTGCAATGTTCCGATTTTATTGGTAAAATTTTGGATAAAATTGTAAACTGGAATGGCATATCTTGCCCTAACGCTAAACTCTATAGCACATTGAAAATGCATATGTCATACATACATGCACACACCTGTACAAAACTTAGTAT
This sequence comes from Botia kubotai, assembly GCA_036877585.1. Lineage (NCBI taxonomy): Eukaryota > Metazoa > Chordata > Actinopteri > Cypriniformes > Botiidae > Botia > Botia kubotai. The sequence goes on along the minus strand of JAZGTI010009425.1, from coordinate 15,586 downwards.
GCGTATCAGTTTTGTTGACCAAAACAACTTTCATCTTGACACCCATAAGCCCGGCCAACAGGAAGTTGACCATTTTGGATTTTCTAAATAGTGCATGTCATGAACTTTTAAATAATTATCCTAGAAATTCCTTTGTTTGGTGAGCATCATGCCAAAACTTTGAAGATTCAAAACTGCAAAGGGGGTTTTTATATCATAATCACATTGAGCAAGTTACATCAAACTTGGCAAATGTTTGGTGTGGTGGGCTGATTTTATTGATATGACTTTTGTGACTCACACTCATAGTGCATAGTGTGTCTTTTTAAACAAACTTTAAAATAGACCACTTATATTTAGTCAAATCACTTTAGACTTGTATAGAATAATGTAGAGAAGATCTAAAAGGATTTGTGTTATCCTAAATATTTTTGGCATGGTAACATGTCAAACTTCAAACTATATTTAGATGTATTTGAGGTTTAACATGCTTAAAACTTCATGAAATTTGGTACACACATCACAGTTGTCGGCTGTTAGGCATGGGCTTGAGGGCTCTGTAGCACTCCCCTTTGACTAAAGTGATGGGTTTAGTTTTGCCTGCAGTCACTTTTCAAAGAAGGTCCTTGTAGTGTTGGTGCTATAATGCTTGGGCCCATCACATCTTGCAGCTATTTTTCTTTATGCTTTTGAGCTACATGCTCTATCTGCAGGTCTGAAGGCTTTTACCACCTGGGCAGTGAATGCAGGCTTTGAGATGTATCGCAATGGCATGCAATGGTCACTTCCGCTGATCTACAGCACCTTTACGCTTACCCGTACTTATGAATACTGTTCTGATGCTGCAGACAGCCAGGTAGGAACAATGTTTTTATAATTCTGTACAGATTAATTGAACTAGCTTCCAAACCTTGTTTTAAGTTTAAGTTTTTTAAAGATTTCCATATAAATTACAGAATAAATTTTTATGACTTAACCCATGGTGATTAGGTACTTGGTGAAGAGTTACAAACTGACCTCCACCCCGCCTCCTCTGTGCCACCAGAGGGAACCATTGCCCGAGTATTAATTTTCACATCAGGACTACATTTCCCATGTTCCCCATACCTAGTACTGATTATCTTCTGGTTATCACCTGAGACTCATTATCCATTGTATTTTAACCCGCTTCTAACATCTGTTCAGTGCAAAGTCTTGTTTTGCCCAGGCAACATCACTGAGCGTTTTTCCATTGTTTTTAAATACCCTGTGTTTGACTCTGTTCTGCCTACCATTGTTTGATTGCTTGCTGCCTGCTTTGACCCTTGCTTGTCAGGGTTGCAACAAAGGAATCAGATTGCAAGTGCGAAATGATAACAGTTTATTGTGAATAATCCAAATGAAGACGAACAACACGTGAATACAGGTAAGTAGCCAGTCTCTCCAGGTAGCACAGGGACGCGAATGGGCAGCGGAGTATCAACGAGTAAATCCAGGCGATCAAAGAAACAGATTCCAATAGGCAAAACCAGGAGAGCTGGAAAACGACACCATACAAGGCAAACAACCAAAACGATCTGACAACACAAGACGAGAAACACAGGTGTTAAATAGCTGAGCTCATAATGGGCTACAGCTGGCGTGAATCAAACTAACAATCACAGTCACGCCCACTCTCAAAAAATGCACACACACAGAGAAATCAGAATAAGTTGGTGAACCCATGAACCGTGATATTGCTGTGTTTATCATTGCTGATTGTTTGCTGCCTGCCCTGATCCCTGCCTGTTATTTATTGAACCTTGTCTAATCGATATTGCAAATGGTATGTGTGGGATGTAAAAGGCTAATTCGGTATACTAGGTTTATAGTATGTTTACGAATAAAGGGTTGACTGAACCGATAAAACCACAAAATTGTTGAGCAAGATATGTGTTCCAGCTTACATAGGGATGTAATATGCATATAATAGACAACATCTTATGGGACAGGGGTATAAGGGATTTGCAATAGTACCATTAACTACATAACATGCAAAAGTAGCATACACGCATACATACATAAAATATATACAATAAAATAATAGACGTTTACAATTTACAAAGCCCTAGGCTTAGACGTCAGCAGTCTCCCAGCAAGCAAGCCAACAGGGCGACAGTGGCAAGGAACCAAAACTTCAATGATGTGTAGATGGAAAAGTAAATCTTGGGAGAATCCAGGCTCGACCAGGAGGGCCAGTTCTTCTCCGGCACGTTAAAGCTGCAATTTGTAACTGTTCAGGTATGAACAGAGTTATTATTAATTAATTATTGATGGAAAACTGATATTTGATAATATGTCGGGCACTGAGAGATCGTGCCAACAAAAACCGATAAGCATAATATTACTAATATTATGACTAAAAGTTGTCATGTAAATAACGGCAGGTTTACTAAAGAAGTCTATCAAATCCTGATGATCTGTCTCAGGGTCATTTCAGAAATGTATAGCTGAGTATCATCAGCATAACAATGAAAACTAACTTCATGTCTCTTAATAATTGTTACCAGAGGTAGCATATATAAGGTGAAAATGTCTATACTGAATGTCTATCTCTGTCTATACTGTGGTCAACCTGGAAACGAGAAATCAAATTGCCCCAAAAAATCAACCTCTAGTCGTCTGCCGGTTAGTGTTACCTCTGTTCAAAGAGCCCCTTGTAATGTTTACCCATTGTTTTAAGTTACCATGATAGAATATTAACCACGTATGCTCTCATAGACTCGGCTGCTGCTAATTCATTTCATATGATTTTGTTAACTCTAATAACAAACCTTTACTCTCGTGTAATTCATCTCTAGCAGTGGAGGCGCTAGATGGTCACCCATTGGGAGAAGGAAATGTGGAATATCAGACAGAGAACTTAAAGCTCTACATGAGCGCTCAGTCATGTGGAGAGCATACGACTCTACGCCATTCCCTCACTAAATTACATCATAGTTCTGGGTTTGCCTTGGTTGCATCTTCATGACCCTGTTATCTCATGGTCGGAGAGTGAAATCATCCGCTGGGGAACCAAGTGTCATGCTGAATGCCTCACCAAATTGAGTCATGAACCAAAGAGACCCATTTTATCAGAAGAGTCCCAAACTCCCAAGTTCTTTGTTCCCCCCGAAGATTCTGATTTAAAGAAGGCATTAAGTAAGAAGGCCACCCAACTGCCACCTCATCATTCTCATTTAATCTGGTCCCAGGTGCTACTCCTTCTAAGGGACACATTTTTCCATTATCTCAGCCTGAATCAGAGGCAATGAAACAGTACATTAGTGAGGAAATAGCCAAGGGTTTTATTCACCCGTCCAAGTCCCCAGCCTCTGCTGGATTTTTTTTTGTAAAGAAGAAGGATGGGTGATTGAGACCCTGTATAGATTACAGAGGCTTAAATGAGGTTACGTGAACTTTTGCTATCCGCTTCCGTTGGTCCTTGAACAATTGAGGAATGCGAATTTTTTTTACTAAACTACACTTGCATAGTGCGTATAATTTAGTTTGTATATGAAAAGATGATGAGTGGAAGACTGCCTTCTCAACCGCAAGTGGTCATTATGAATACCTTGTCATATAGACCTCAAAGCTGCCAGGGCATTCACAGACTTGAAATCATGTTTTTGTTCTGCCCCCATCATCACCCTGACCCTGAACAACTATTTATAGTCGAAGTAGACACGTCTAACATTGGGGTGGGAGCTATCTTATCCCAATGCCATGATACACCAACTAAGATGTTCCCATGCGCCTTTTATTCACATAAACTCTCATTGGCAGAACGCAACTATGATGTTGGCAATGGGGAATTGTTAGCTATAAAACTAGCCCTGGAAGAATGTTGTTGTCCTGGAAGAATGTTGTTGTTTTCTACAGTTGTCTAACTGTAGAAAATCTAACTTTTGTTCCTGAATCTCTTAGAAAACGTCTGCTCACATATGTTCATGAAGTGCCCAGCTCAGGTCATCCAGGTATTAACGCCACTGTGGATCTATTAAAGAACCTTTACTGGTGGCCCACCATCACTACCGACACCATTCATTCCATACAGAACTGCTCCACATGTCAATCAACTAAACATTCTAAACAAGCACCGGATGGCCTCCTTTAACCCCTACCTATACCCCAAAGCCCCTGGTCACACATAGCTATAGATTTCATCACTGATCTACCCAACTTATTTGGCAACAGTACAATTCTTACCATTATTGACAGGTTTTCCAAGTCGCTTAGTTCCCTTGCCCAAGCTTCCCACCTCTTTAGAGACAGCGGAAACCCTGTGCAGTTGTGTATTCAGGTTTTACCTCCTGATGTTTTAGATACCCACAATTTACCTCCCGTGTGTGGGCCTCTTTTTTCAAACATCTGGGGGTGAACATAAGTCTTATGTTGGGGTACCATCCACAGTCCAATGGACAGATTAAGAGACTTAATCAAGAAATATTCTGATTTTTACTTTCCTATTGCAATCAACAACAGTCGGATTGGAGCAAATATCTTATGTGAGCCGAATACACACAAAACTCTTTAGTAAAATCAGCCACAGGAATGACGCCCTTCAAGTGCGTCCTTGGTTTCCAGCCTTCCTATGCTCCCAGTCAATGGTTATGGCTTTCCACCAGGGATCTATGTCTGAGGCTACCAGTTACTTGATTCCAGATGCTGGGGTGGTATTATTCAGTACCTTGTTGATTGGGAGGGGTACGGTCCAGAGGAACGTTTATGGGTTCTATAGATCTCATCCTGAGAAACTGGCCCCTAGACCCAGAGGAAGACCCCAGCACCCTTGCCTGTCTGACCATGAATAAAGAACTGCGAATGGATCCACACTCCTCCTCGTCTTCGTTACACAAGCAAGCCAAGGCAGGACAGCAGCTCACTGGCACTGTTTCTTACCTAAACACAATGCAGGACAGTCAGTCTCATCTTGCCCCACTGTCATCGATATTAATGATCTAGTTAGCATTGTTGAGCTATATAAACCTACCAGATACCTGATTAGTTTTAGCCTGTAAAATATTTTAATACATTTTGTTAACACAAAACAAGAGTTGTAAAAATGTGTCATTGTTAAAAGAATTGTTTCCCCAAAATAAAAATTTGTTGTTAAAGTCAGCCCGGTATGGCTATATTGTCCACTGCAAATCCCATAAAAAAATTCATAGGAGTGTGTTGGTGACTTCTTTCCATGCAATTACATAAATGGGGACAAAAGCTTTGAAGCTTCAAAAAGGATGCAAAAGCATTGTAACTATATTCTAAAGTGGCCTCATGTGCCACATTCCAAAGTTGTACAATAGAAAGAAAATACAAAATAAGATTTATTTACAAATTGTCAGGATCCTGGCTTCCTGTTAAGTCTTAGAGATCTATGTTATATGTCAAAGCGCAGGGTTTAGACTCTGACTCGTCTTGTCAGAGTCGGTTCCCATTTAGAGTCGAAGTCTAGACTCGCGCTCTGGCTGTGCGTTATGTGTGGAAGCACATGGCTCCGCTGTGTTTACATCTGCCATGTGCTCTCCGGTCTTGCGTCATCACCCCGCCTCCTTGTTTTCTTGTTTCCCTCTTTAGTTAATGTTACACACCTGTTTGTCATTGTTTCCCTTTCGTATTTATTGCCCTCATGTCTGCTGTCCTGTGCTGGTTTGTTTGTCTTTCACTTGTTCGTTTTGCCTTGTCTGTTTCGGCGTGTCTTCTTGATTCTTCTCCGTGCGTTTCCCGTGTCTTGGAGTTCTCCCGTTCTCAGTCTGTTTCCCTGTCCTGTCCTGAGTCCCGTCCGGCGTGTTCTCCCGTGTTAAGTCTGCGTCTGGTATTGTTCCTTGTTGTGTGTTTATTTATTTATATTAATCAAGTTGTTCTTTGAGTTCATTGGACTGCGCCTTCTTACTGTTAAATTATCATCATTTTATTTATTTATACTTTCTATTAGTCATCCTTTTGAACCCAGTTATGTTCGTGTTTATTTACTAACTGTATTTGTGTTGTGGGTTATTTAACCCCCTCTTGTGGGTTATTTTAGTTTGGTCCTCTAAGCCTGTGCCTGTTCTGTTTAAATAAAGTCTTGTTTATTTGTAAGCTGTCTGCGTTTGGGTTCTTTTTGCCCACAAACCCTGACACAAATAGGATATCACTGCTTCTTTCTTAAATTTGACCAGTAGAATAACGATCAAATAGAGTTGTTTTCTCAAAACTTTTGAATGTCTTTTGAAGACTTTTAATATATATTGAGACTGAGAACACCAAAGTTTATTAAAAAAATGTCAAAATGGGTGGCGCTACAGCATAGCAAAAGCAACAATGCCTGGAACAATAGTCCCATTGATCTAGTCCAGGCATCTGATGTAAGCTTTCTTTTAAACTAGCTTTACAGTAATAATGCTAGTAAATATATTCTTAGGACATTTTAACTCACAGCATTTTTCAGTTTACAAAACCAATAAAATTGATTCAGTATAGTTGAATGGTGTATATATAGTTTGTATAGATTGTAAATTACAGTTGTGTATCATGACAAGTATTTTTCTTTATTCACTCTTAACATGGCCATTTTCATTATATGTTGGTGAAGTTGTTTGCTGCTAAACTGAGTGAGATTGGAAACAAAGCTGTGCTTTTTGCCCTTCATGGAAGTCGCACAGAATTCTGGAGACTTTCTAAAGGTTATATAAGACATATTTAGGTCATATTCACAAATGAACTACTGAGTTCATTTAATTCAATGTATAAATGTTTATTTTATATTATTTTAAAACCTCTGTTAGGCAAAGTTCCCAAACACATAATGTCATTGTTTTAACATTTCATAAATAAATAAATATAAAAATGGCTTAAAAAAAGTTCTTTATATGTGACATCTGTCAATTGATGTCATGGTAGTTGTGTTATGATCAGCTGCTATATCAGTTGTTATGATCAGTTTCATAAAACATTAACGTACATAACCGAGATGTTCCCTTTCTGTTGGTCACTCGACGTTGTGTCAAAGACGACAGTAGGGGTCCCTATACGAAGTGCCATGGCATGCCTTGTCATTAGGTGCCTCCCAGGATAAGAGGGAGTGGGTACTTACCAAAAAGGCCTATACGGTGGCCGATTGCTGGGCAAAAACTGGGACAGTTTTTTGGGTCCACCCTTTAGCTGATGGGGAGAATACTATGGAGACCACATCCTATTGGTATTACACACATGGGGAACTGCTGGGAAGGTCCCTATCCCCTGAGAGGGAGCCAAGCACAACAGTGAGGTAGAGGTGCGCTACAGAGGGAAAGACACAAGGCTTCACCATAAGGGAACTTAACCTGTGGATAATACATCATACAAGCTTACCTACAATAAGGGCCATTCACACAAGTTCCAGACCTAGTAGACTCCACAGTTGTTCACCGGGGTTGCCAGAAAATGACCCTCAAGATGTCCTCTAGGACGAACATGTTATGTTATATTTCACATGTTATGACTCTGAGAGAGGGGAAAGGCGTGGAAGCAAGCAATAAACCCACGCGGTTGCCATATTAGTCATCCTGCAATACTTGGGTTGCAACCGGATCCATGTGAAGGTTGTAAAACCTCACAAAGGTGTTGGGTGTAGCCCAGCCCGCAGCTCTATATATGTCTGGTAGCAAGGCACTCCTTGGGGCTCTGCTGTCCCTGTGATTGGTAGAAATGGCATCCACAATCCAGTGGGCCAGCCTCTGTTTGGAGACAGCCTTCTCTTTCTGCTGACCTCCGAATCAGACTCTCTCTGCGTTCCAGATAAATGCGTAGTGCAGTAACTGGACACAACACGGTCAGGGCGGGGTCTTCCTCCCCGGCAGGGAGCACTTGCAGGCTCACCACTTGGTCCCAGAAGGGAGTATTGGAAACCTTGGACACGTAGCCAGGCTGGGGTCTCAAAACCACATGTGAGAAGTAATCCCACACCAAGGTCCTACCTCCGATGGTGTCATGGCAAGAAGAAATGGCCACCACATAGATTTTAATTGTAGAGGGAGACAGACGTCTCTCCAGGTATTCTTGAAGAAAAGATATCACAACGCTGATCTGGCATCTCTGTGGGTCCTCTCCCCTGGAGGAACACCAGTTCGTGAAGAAACACCACTTCAAGAGCTGCCTAGTAGAGGGGGCTCTAGCCTAAGTGGTAGTATCAATCACAGCAGGTGAAAGAACCTCTAAGTCCTCTGTGTCCTTATGTCCAGAGGCCAGATGTGGAGATTCCACAGGACTGGTATGGGATGCCTGAGCATGCCCTGCCCTTAAGTGAAATGGTCCTTATTCAGCAAAAGTTAAGGCTGCACAATATATCAACATTATCAAAATATTGTGAATATACATATCACAATCTGCATATTGCAATGCCTTGCAATAAAAGCATAATTTTATGACTTTACAAAATATTACAAAAAGTCCACATTTTAGGTTAAAGCAGGCAGCAGAAAAAAGACCGGACACATGACTGTAACATACATGTGACATGCTCAATGTTATTAAACGCAGTAAGCGAAGTATTCATGAACACAGAAAGCCACTTTTGGGTCAGCGTGTAATCCCATATTCAGTTTAATCCCGTACTGAATCTTATATGGACATACACACAAAATTGTCAAAAGGTCTGTTTTGGTGAGTTTTCATGTAAACAGTCTGTTATTTCTTAAAGTTAAGAAATAAAACATATATATTGGGTCCATGCAGCAGTTAAAATGACAGGAGCCTATTAAACTTCCTTCAGTGTGCTTAATGTTAATCAAACAAGACAAACTGAAAACCAATCACTGTTCAACTGAATAACTTTCGTAGCTTTAATAAGAATCAGTGTATATTTAATTCATATAGTGAAGAATAAGCAGTGTTTTATTTTTACATCTGTTATTCTTTTATTTTATTTATTCATCTACAATTATTCTGTTCTGTTGTTAAACCTAATGTTGGCCAACATGAAACCCTAAACCTGTTATGTTACAGTAAAACACTGCTGTTCACTTTCAGAAGTTGTGGGGATGTTTTCACAAAAGGAAAGTGACTTTACACTTTTAAAGCATTATCACATATCAAAGAGTTTTTTACATTAATATTGTGCAGCCCTAACAACGACAAAACCAAAATTCAACAGAGAAGGGGGCAAATGGTGATAGTGGACAAATGTGATACCTTTTTTGTTTGGATCATCATGAAATGACTGAATTCCTATCTGTGCTTTCTCACTCTGTGGACAGAGCAAAGCTCCTTCAGCTGATCTTTGTAAAGCTCCTTGTCACCCTTATCCATGAAGCCAAAATACAAAAACAAACCTTGTATGCAGGAAGCAGCCTGTGTGTACTGACACCCACATCATATACTGAGAGCCAGCTATATAACAGAAATCTCTGTGGGTTTATATATATATATATATATATATATAAACAATAGACGAGGCAATGACAATGACTGGAACAACGGACTTGACTGGAAACACAAAAACACGGAACGAAGACAAACGAGAACTACAACAGATGACACAGACACGACTGAGACTAGAATGACTCAGAGAACGAATAACAAAGAGATGAGCAGCGAGACTGGGAATAACCCGCTACGAGGAACATACAAGCAAAAGTTCAACAGGTAATAAAACAACAAGCTGTGAGGAAACGACAGGCATGAGACAAACCGGTATTGACACAACACAGACCAGCACAAGACAGCAAACGCAAGGGCAATAAATACACACGGGGAACAAAGACTAAAGACTCTGCCTCAAAACGAAACTGAACTAAGACAGATTGAGTGGAGTCTGACCCTCATGCTCTGACATGTAACAAAGACAGAGTCAGGAGAGTGGGCTGCTCTCCTCTGAGCCGGAGGACGACACTGGACTCCCCCCTTTGGGGCGGGCTGGTCCAGCTGACTCTGACTCGGAGTTGACGGCCGTGCTTGCCCGGGCAGCAGCGACCATTGAGCGCTTGCGGTTGGACGATTGGTTCCTGGGAGCCGCTCGGGAAGCTCATTCCCGTCCCGCCCCAGTGCCTTTTTTCCCGGAGGTGCACACAGAGGTTCAGAAATCATGGAAGGCACTTTTTTCTGCCCAAAGCCACTTCCCCTCCACTCTCACTACCCTTGATGGGGGGACTGCCAAGAGGTACGTGGAGATCCCTCAGGTGGAGCGTGCAGTTGCGGTGCACCTGTGCCAGCAAAATGCTGCTACCTGGCGGGACCGACCGCGTCTCCCGTCCCGAACTGGTAAGACCACGGCGGCGCTCGCCGCCAAGGCTTACCATGCGGCGGGTCAGACAGCCTCCGCCCTGCACGCCATGGCCATCCTGCAGGTCCACCAGGCCAAGGTGATTAAGCAGGTCCACAAGGGTAGCTTTGACTGTAGTTCTAACTGTGAAAAGAGCAAGCTCTCCCCAATACAGAGCATCTCCTTTCTCGGTGTGGAGCTGGACTCGGTCACTATAAGGGCATGCCTCTCCAACGAGCGCGCGCGCGCAATCGCTGCTGCGTTGTCTGAAAAAGTTCAGCACCAAGACGGTGGTCCCACTGAAACTCTTTCAGAGGCTCGTGGGGTATATGGCATCTACGGCTGCGGAAACTCCGCTTGGCCTGTTGCATATGAGACCACTGCAGCACTGGCTACACAACTAGGTCCCGAGGTGAGCATGGCGCCACGGCACATACCAAACTTTCACCCCTTGGTTGGACCTTGCCTTTCTACGCGCCGGGGTGCCCTTAGAACAAGTGTCCAGGCACGTTGTTGTGACAACGGATGCCTCCGAGACGGGCTGGGGTATCGTATGCCACGGGCAGGCAGCTTCGGGCTGCTGGACAGGATCTCGGCCCCTGTGGCACATCAATTGCCTCAATCAATTGAGTTGTTGGCAGTGCTCTTGGCTCCGCAGTGGTTTCTTCCGTTGCTGCAGGGCCGGCACGTGTTGGTTCATACGGACAACATGGTGACGGTGGCATATATCAACCGCCAAGGTGGGATATGCTCGCGTCGCATGTCTCAACTCACCCGACTCCCGACACCTCACTTCCGGGCAAGCTCAACCGTGCGACCGATGCGCTCTCACGGCAGCCATCGTGCCCGGGAGAGTGGCGACTCCATGCCCAGGCGGTCCAGCTGATCTGGAGTCGATTCGGGGAAGCACAGGTGGACCTGTTTGCTTCCCGCAAGTCCTCCCACTGCCCGCTGTTTTATTCAAAACTGTTTTGTTTAGATGGACGCGTTGGCACACAGCTGGCCCCGGGGCCTACGCAAATACGCGTTTTCCCCAGTGAGCATCCTTGCACAGACCCTGTGCAAGGTCAGGGAGGACAAGGAGCAGGTTCTGCTAGTTGCGCCATTCTGGCCCACCCGGACCTGGTTTTTTGGACCTGGCGCTCCTTGCGACAGCCCCTCCCTGGAAGATTCCCCTGAGGAAGGACCTTCTTTCTCAGAAACGGGGCACGGTGAACGGTTCCATCTGGAACAGGCGCCCCGATCTTTGGAACCTTCATGTGTGGTTCGTGGACGGGACGCGGTGACCCTGAGTGACCTGCCCCTGGGTGTGGTAGACACTATCACTCAGGTAAGAGCTCCTTTCACCAGGCACGCGTACGCCCTAAAGTGGAGCCTCTTCACTGACTGGTGTTCTTCCCGTGGAGAAGACCCCTACACTTGCCCGATCAGCTCTGTGCTTTCCTTTTTTGAAGGAAGGGTTGGAACGGAGGTTGTCCCCTTCCACCCTGAAGGTGTATGTGGCGGCTATATCGGCCCATCACCTGGCAGGAGAAGGTAAGTATTTAGGGAAGCATGAGCTGGTCATCAGGTTCCTACGGGGCGCCCGGAGAGTGAACCCTCCAAGGCCGCCCCTCTTTCCCTCCTGGGATCTTTCCATAATCCTTACTGGGCTGTGGGAAGCCCCATTCGAGCCGCTGGAGTCAGTCGAGCCTAAGGGTCTGTCGCTCAAGACAGTGCTCCTGACTGCGCTCGCCTCTATCAGTCCGTTGATGTAACATAGAACGTGACTGACTGAAAGGAAACGTCCTGGTTACATATGTAACCTCTGTTCCCTGAAGGAGGGAACGAAGACGTTACGTCCCCCTGCCTTCTACGCGAAGGTGATAGGACTCTTAAGCAAGACCCTATACATCAGTCCGTTGACGTAACGTCTCCTCCTTCAGGGAACGGGGGTTACATATGTAACCAGGACGTTTTTCTTTACATTGATTGCACGGGTGTGAAAACTGGTTGTAAACTGTAAAATTTGTAAACTGGTTTTGAAATGCTCATTTAAATTGTTAGTACTTTTAACATGCAGAACACTATTAAGATAACCTAACAAAGTAAACCTACCTCTGCATTTGTCACACAATCAATGTAAGGCACTAGCATCTTCATTTTTTTCCTGTTTTTGCTGATGTTTCCTTTGCTGCTGATGTTTCACCTACTGAGACCTGTAGTTTACTAATACTGTGAGTTGATAAAATGTTGCAGACTCTCTGATTATGGCACTGACAGTGAGCCAAAAGAGCATGACATTTGCCGTAGTTGATGGTTTGTACACAAAGAATGTATTTAGCATTTCCAGGTCTGTCAACCTTTTTAAAGAAATCTGATAATGGAAAATGTGTGCTGCACCCTTAATGTCCATAGCTGCCTCAAGCTTTAGCCAGTTCCATTTGTATCTCACACCTGCTGCAATTTGATTTACCAGCAGTTCCTCACTCTCCCCTAATTGTCTCATTCTGAAATGGAACCAATGCACAACCAATCAATTCACTTACTGTTGTTAAAGTAAAAATTATCACAGACATTGTTTAAAATTAACTTTTATCTACCAGCCAATTTGGCTAGTAGTACAAATAAGATACAAATATAAAGGATAGGACAAAAAAGCAGATGTGCTTCTTTGCTGCTAGTTTTTTACACTGGGGTTTTTCATAGTTTATGTCATGGTTCATGGTTTTTGGGTCTGAGCTATTCCTTTTAAAGAAAAAAGCTAAACAATGAGTATTTATTTGTTGTTAGTGACGGTTGTGTGGGGGAGGTTGGTGGGTGTTTATTTTAAACTGTGACTTTATGAAATTACACACAATATCAATGGTTATGATGGAATAATAGAGCTCAACAAAAGCTGCATTCATTGGCAAAATAGTAATATTTAGTAGTAATATTTTAGTAGAGTTACACAAGCTGAGTTTGGAATATAAATTACGCTAGCTAATGTTAGATTTGGTGAAAATAACACTAACAAATTTAAAGAAAAATAGGCGGCCACGTCAGGCTAATTAACAGTTTGAAGCTTAGCATAACAATTCTTTAACAGATCCTTCCATGCGGGCCTGACAGACATTACTGAGATGGCAGGCTGTTTTTCCAGGACTCTTCCCAGGTCCAACGGTGTGCCAAAGTTTGACTTTGGTGTGCCAAAGTTTGGCTAGATTATGACCCCCTCAGTCAGAATCAAGATGGAGCTAAAATTAATAGATGAGGCCTACAATGTATCTTCATTACCTAGAGATATAGTTATACAGCATATAAAAACTAGTCAAAACATCTAACGGAACATAAATTGTTTATTTTTAAAAACATTAAAGTACAAACAGATTATTGAAACAAAATACAATCTTAAAGATAAAGTACAATCTTTATTTTTACAGTATAACGCATTGTCCCCGTAAAAATGATTAATGCAACCCTAGCTAACCTGTTTTCCAGTAACCCTGTTAGTAATTGGACTATTACCAGTAATTCATTTAGCAAAAAATGAAACTAAAACAAGCTGGAATTAACAATTCAATTAAAAAGAATAATAATTAAACACAGAACAAATTAGTGTAGAATACATACATAAAATATATACAATAAAATATTAGACGTTTACAAATGACAAAACCTTAGGCTAAGTTAGACATCAACAGTCTCCCAACAAGCAAGCCAACAGGGCAACAGTGGCAAGGAACCAAAACTCCAATGATGTATAGATGGAAAAAAAAACCTTGGGAGAAGCCAGGCTCAACCAGGAGGGCCAGTTCTCCTCTGGCATATTTAAAGCTGCAATTTGTAACCATCTTGGATATGAACAGAGTTGATAATGATTTATAGTTATTTATTGATGAAAAACTGATGGTTTCAATTATACTAATGGTTCCAAAAATATTTGATAATATGTCGGGCACTGAGAAATCGTGCCAGCAAAAAACGGTGAGGCATAATGTTACTAATTGCGGGCATAACATCACACTGCTGTGACTAAGCAGTGGACCAAAATATAGAAACTAACTAAGCTAAAAGTAGGCATGTATATAACAGTAGGTTTACTAAAGAAGTCTATTAAATCCTGATGATCTGTCTCAGGGGTCATGTCATCCAGTCCCTGACCATCTGGTCTCAGAGTTTGGATCAAGCTGACTACAGGACCTTGGAGAATGAATGACAGACAGATTTAGTGTGGAGCCAGTACATCTGTTCCTGTGGGAAGAGTTCCCGGTTCCGGTTTACCTAATTAATGCAGCCTAATAATCCCTTAAGGGATTTGAGTAATAAATTCATATGACTATGTGTAGGCTAGAACAACAAAAACATTTGTTAGTCATATAATTGTCCTTAAGTCAGTCTTATCTCTGTCACGTACTGCTGTCCTGTTTCCTCTTTTCCTCCTCTTCTTGCTTTTATTTCAGTTTCTTAATGTCAGACGGATACGTCCTCTTCATGTTCAAATTAGCAAATGCATTTTCTACAGAACCACAAGTTCTGCGGCAGTTTAAAAACGGCAGCTGGCGCCTCACAGGGAAAAGCAAGCACAACCATCGTAACACGATGAGGGGCACTTGCCTGCCCTATTGCTACGCCTCTGTCCTCATTGAGGTTCATACTTCATGACGTAATCCTAAACCCACCCCCAAACCTAATCCTAAACCTAACTATTCTGGGGAATGAGGGGTCAAAATTTGGCACCACATCGAATCTGAAGGAGGAGGTTCTTTTTTAGAAAGGGGCAATTCTCATGATTTAATTCACCATAACTTTGCACTCACAGCACATGCTAAGGAAAAGGTTTTTTTGACCCCCCCCCCCAAACCCCCCCTCCCCCAATTTTTTAAAGCTCATCGGATCTAGACGAATCACAATAATTATTGGATCCTGCAGATAAACTGCAGATTTCGGTGAAAGGTAACAAGTTTGCTTTCCTGCTTCAAACTGTTTTATGTATACATTTTAAAACGTTTATGCAATCACAAGGTTATTTGCAAAATGCAGACAAAATTTAAAAATGTTCTTTCTAAAGACCTCCAACTGTAATTGTCCCCTTATAAATTTGTTTTGCTGTAGCAGTATTTTAAAAATATAAGTCATTTGAAATGGAAGTGAAGACTATTTAAAAATATCAAGTTAATCAGCTTATGTAAAGGGCATCTTAAACTAAATTCTTAAAAAAGACCCTCACCATTGTACTTTGGAACTGTCATCACTAAATGGCTGGTTGTCTAAGTGGTGTCCACAGAATAATATAGGCTACATAGATAATTGAAAATGTTTTTGGGCAGACCTGACCTGTTGAAAAGAGATGGCCTCCATCCCTCTAGGGCTGGGGCTGCTCATTTATCTAGAAATTTGGCATATAGTCTTACTAATAATACTAATATT
>JAZGTI010009424.1:0-18853 GCA_036877585.1 Botia kubotai | reverse complement strand
GGTAGAGCATTGTGTCCGCGGCGCAAAGGATTGTGGGTTTGACAATCTTTTAAATGTGAACATGTAACAAATGTTTGATGTTAAACGTTCTTATAACCAAGCAATAATGGTAATACTAAAAACCTTTAACTAACGTTACTCTAACTTTACTAAAACTTACTTTCAAAATAAAGTTTTCGTTACTTAATGGAACTGCTACGGAAACAGTTAGTTAGTTTTGGTATATGTTAACAGAAATTTTATTTTAGTTTTTTTTTCTGTATATAATATAAATCGATTATATTGATACATTTAGAACATTTATCGCAGTGAGCCTTATTGTACTGTTACAAAACAGTTTTGATTTTATTGAAAACAGGAATCTGTCCTTGGGGGATTTTTTAAATGGAAATTCTAGGTTGTTTTCTATTTTTTGGTTTTTCCTTTTTCTAGTTTTTTACCCTGTTAGAAAACGTGCCCAGTCAGGAGAAATATACGAAATATTTTCAGTTATACCAATATCACAGGCGGCTCTTTAGCGGTAAACTACTGTAAAAAAGAGAAAGGAGGAATTCACCTCGGGGGCATGAAGACAACATGAAACGACTGGTAGAAAAACAGCCGATATCTGCCTTCAGAGAGCCCGTATAAACGTCAACACTTCATAAAGAGACATTGTTAGGAACAATTTAATTAGTCATTCATTAGTCATCTTCATTAGTCATTACATAATTAATATTTCTGTTTAATTGGCAGTAAAAGTTTCAGTTGAACTTCCAGCGAAGTGCATTCCCTCATTCTGGTTTTTTGGATGATAAGTTGATTACATCTCCCAGATTCGCAGGAGTTGAGACACGTCGTGATGTTTGCTCTTGTGGAGGACAAACTGATTGTTCTAGATAGTTCTTTCCCACTGGCCTGAGTGAACAGCTTGAGGCGGAAGCTTTATTGTTGTTCAGAGACCCCGGTCACCCTGATTCTGGACAGGCGAAGTGTACACAACTCAGACACGGAGGATGTTAGCCGTAAATCAGTGCTTAGAGGCAGAATTTTTGAGCTTGGCCTCCAGACAGCTGGACAGGGTTATCTGACACTGATGTCCGGTTCTTTTGTGGTTGTCAGTGGTTAGACCTAAGTTTTCTGTGTCGGATTGTGTACATTTGTAGTTATGATAACTACAAGCATAACAATGAGGACCTAAAGATGCAGGTGTACGTCTATACGAATATTTTACAAAAGCTTTGAAAGGCGTATTGACTGAAGTGGAAATTATTTTATTGTGTAAGCACAAAGACAGGCTAGAGTGAGGTGATGTATATGAAACTAGCACAGTTAGTTAGAAAATTAGCCGCCTGAAACAATAAATGATATATTTCAATATATATAATATAGTTATTGTACACCAAAAAAGTCACAGACACAAACATGTACTCCACAGAACGTGTGATATATGAACAGTAATGATTTTAATAATAAATGTATTTTTTTTGTATTGCGTTTATACTCCTTTTTGATCAGTTTGAACTGAAAATGCAAAAACAGGCCAAATCGGAGTCAAATCCGATCTCAGGTCCTGCTTAACTCATGCTTTGTCTGGTAGCGCGGAACCTTTTGTTCTCTGACTGGCATCTCAGTGTCTCTTTGTTGATCTGCTAATTGGCTGGGGACAGACTTATGACTGGACGCCGTTGTCTGTGGTTATAAAACCAAGCTGTGCTTGCGGATGTGTGCGAGAGGACGATGTGGCATCTGTCCTGCATACAACAGGGGACATCTGCAAGTCAGGCTTAAACGGAGACAAAGCCAGCGTTATGACCCTGCTTTAATTAACTCGCTCTGCGCTTTTTAGCCAGTGATGGAAGTATGACTGTTCGGTTTAGGGTACGTGATACAGCACATTAGACCTCTGAGTTTGTTTTGCTTATTGAAGTTGTGGAGGAGGGTTGAATTTCAACCACATCCTTCAGACTGCAGTCACCCAGCTCACTGTGAATGTTCTCAGAACGTTGGCTAATGTTCTTTACAAGTTATCTCAACGTTATCGTAAAACGTTCTTGCTGTAACCTTTGTAGAACATTTTTTTAGTGTTATATATCATATGTATCCAAATTTGCAATTTTTAAAGTTGTTAATGGAACATTACAACGTTTCATTTTAATGGTGCTTTAATAAATTCACAACAGTTTGGAAATATGCACAGTTGGAACCGTTTGTGTGGTTATTAATTAGTGTTTGGTTAAGAGGAAAGCTGTTAACTTCTAAAGAATAGCTTTGGTGGATCTAGAGTAATTTGTCAGTACCTGTTGCACAAGCACGCCGTAAATAATCAGCCAGGCGAAACCACACGATCACCCTGTGGTCCCCTGAAGACTCAAAAACAAGACGCAACGTGCAGCTTGACTTCACAGGAAAAACAATGTGACACTGTGCATGACTTATGAGCCCATATGCAATAAATCTTGCAAAGATTCCTTCGTAGTTAATTCAAATGTGATTAATTTTGCTTTTCACAGACAACCAAAACTCTGCTTGGTTTACCAGCTTTTAAAATGTTTGCTCTTGTATGCTTTGACTGCTTATGTCCCTGAAGTCCACATGTTTGTAAGGAGTCCCGTTTTTCGTTTTAAGTTTCAGACGTCTGCTCATATCGCCCCCTGTGCTCCCATTCACAAAGGCCGCACTGGTGCAGACTTCTCAGCGGTCTATTACCCAGCAGTCCCTGCGGCATTACATCACCAAACTCTGGACTCAGAGGAAAACCACAAGGGCTGAGACCGGCAGTTGGGACGCGGTCTAACGTGTACATGTAGCCCGTACAAATGCACACACATGCGCACGCTAATAGTTTGGTATACGAAGGCCCACTAAAGATTTTTTACTGGTCTGGCGGAATTAAGTCGTGCTGCCAAGCCTCAACCCCGTCCACGTTTACGTCTTGAATTGTCATTAGGCCAGTTTGCAAGTTCGGAACAGATGGACGTTTAAGGTTTACCCTCTCCTGGGGTCTAGATCAAGGCTATGCCCCATTAACAGTGGTAACGTTTAGACTTAAGGGCCTCTAATTTTCCTTGAAAGAATCAATCAACCATTCTTTCCCCCGAACGGTCTTATAGGTTTGTACATTAAATCTCAGGACACAAATGAAGGTCAACTCATCGATCTCTGAGGGGTCTGGTCACATTTGCCAGCCAAAGTTGAGTTTTTGTAAACTGCCCGGGTGGATTGTTAGTATTCAAAGATTATCACCTCTCGAAATGAAAACAGAGTCGTCTCACAGAGCATGAAAAAATCCAAGCTCTTCTCTAAAGCATCTCTGAAAGCCATATTAAACCTCAGCCAGGTCCTTGCCAGGCACTTTGAGGGAGTAACCACAAAGAGCTCATAACGATATACTGAAACTCGTGGGAAAATGGAGAGACTAACTTTCAGAGGTTTCACGGGCCAAACAAGGAAGGGAAAAAGACCCAAGGAAGCAGTTATTCAAACCTGAGGCAGGAAAAGATGCATTGTGGTACTTCCTGCTGAAGTGCAAGGATCTTCTGATGTCCCCGTATGTCCTGTGTGACTTACTGTGAAGTCTCTGATATAGTCTCTGAGGAAATCACCTGCTTTTCAGTGAAGATCCCGGCTTCATGTGAGAACGCATGCTGTCTGATCACAAGTCTGGAACAGTCAGTCTCCGAAAATAGCGGTTAGAGAGAGACAATTAACACTTCTAGCTTTCCAAACAAGAGGAGCACAAAAAACAGTCTTGAATACAGACTTTTTAGCATACAAAATGTATTATGTATATATGAAAAGCTTCATGCATAGTTCTTCCATATTTTTGGGTATGACACACATTTATGCATATGGCACACTTTTATCCAAGCCATGGTATATTTCATATATACATGTTATCAGTATGTGTTCCTCTGGGATTCAAACCCACGACCTTTGCGCTGCTAACACAAGGCTCTTCCAGTTGAGCTACAGGGACACTGTATATAACACAGTACCGCTGTGACAGTTTTAATGTAAGCAGTTGCACTTATTTAAAATCTTTAGTCCTGGATTAGCCTGCAGGATTTTCACCGTCCTTCATTTCTACAGCGTCCTGGTGTTATTAGAGGGCTACCAGACTGCTAATTACAATGTCAAAGAAAACTGCAGACAAACTAGCACACATGGCACGAAACAAAGCCAGGCTAGACTCCCGTGAGACCACCCCACCATTTAGCGCCCAATCAACCTGAGTATCAGCTCTTCACCCGCTGCATATGCCTGCTGTTTATTTAAGTCATGTAAGTAATGGTGCAGGGCATCTGGGTAAGACGCGTTATTAGCACATAAACATGCCTGAAAGGAGGAGGAAATGAAGACCAATTTGGAGCAGAGAACTAGCTGTTTGCGCAAACGCTAGCTGTGGTATTATTAGATGCATGCTAAACCTTGTTTTTAGCGGTTTGTTCAGGTGGCTTGTGCACGTGACTTAGATCCTTTTTGGGTGTGACCCTGAGGTGTTTGAGTCGGTAATGTGTTAATAATAATAAAAAATAATAAAGCAGCCATTTTAATAAAACGCTCAAAATATAGCTAGTAAAAAAGGGGTGTTGTAAAGCGACATGTTTTTAGAAAGATGTTTTTGAGAGTGTGATAATTAATAAGTCATTGTAACATGTCTGAGACTGGAAATATTTCAAACAAAATGGTCTGACCTTTTCTTTACCTCGTGTAGGGCAGGAAACGCCCATTACATGACCATCTATGCTCCAGAAATGTCTGTAGAAACCAAACAGCCCTTTGCGAAGGGGAATGTCCCGCCTCAAGGCCTGGTTTTAGTGTTTTGTGGCAAACGCAGATGTGTAAGCTTTAGAAGAGGCCACAGAGGCCTTTCCAAAATGCCTTTTTTTGTTTGCTATTCCCATCTGGGTTATGTGCCTGAATAAGGATTCTATGGGTGGCCCCATGGGCCTCTGGGCTGTACTGACCCTAAACAAGCACGACGCTGTCGACTGCTGTGTCATTTTGTGTTGATCACAACATGATTTGGTTAGCAATTAAATTCAACACCAACATACAGCGGTGACCTCGAATAAGAGCTTGAGTTCCTGAGTCTTTAAAATATTTGTGATTCTTGATGCTAAGCTGCTTGGCTGTGTCAATGACAAGTCGATGGTTAGACAAATTAAAAATAAAGACCGCAATCTACAATCCTCTATAACGACTCTCGGTTTCGTTTGTTCGGTGTTCCTCCCCCAACTATTTGCCTTCATTAAGCTAATCTGGAGGAAAAGCTGTCCAGGTTCCTCTGGGAGCTGAGCGCGTTTCCTTCAGCCCTGTTTTGAGTCCAGGAGGGGGGGTGTGGTCACTCAGTGGTATTTCAATGAGCAGGCCTGTGTTTACCCTAGCGTGTTTGTTTGTGGTGCTAGAGAATGTGGTTAGGGGTTATGTGTAGAGTAGTTCGCTGTTTCAGAATGCCACAATACAAGACAGTCCAACAGTCACCTGTAGTGATGACAGCTGGGTCCACAGGATGGCAAGACTGTGGAATTCTGGGACAGGTGTAGAACAGAGGAGGAGGGAAACAGCATGCATGATGTTTCAATTGGCTGTTTTGTCTCATTGTCTCCTCAAGCCAGGAATGATCAGTGTGGCATCTAAACAATGTTTATCATGGAGGACAGAAGGCCCACCTATGGAGCAGTCGTTGTGTTTCGTGCAGGCTGTCAAACTGGAATTAGCGTTACAAAACGCATGATAATCTGAATTTGTCTCAGCCTGTCAGGATACGGTCTGTGTTTTCTTAACTGGAAAGTTTTAAGCCGGTGGCTAAAGTTACTTTGAGATTGAGACCTTCTGGCCTTCAGGCATGTCTTCTTGATCAACGTGTTTACACAATTTTAGGTTGTAAGAATGTTCTCCTAACATTTCCATTAGGTAAAAACAAGGTTAAAAATGTTGTTTTAAATGTTCTAGGAACGTTCAAAAAAAGCGTTTATTTGACGTTGTATTGTAACTTTTTTATTCTGTAATATTTTTAAAATGTTCCACTAACACCTTATAAATAACATTTTTTGGTATATATGATTTATGACGGTAAAAAAGTTCTACTGACGTTACTGCAAGAATGTTTTTGAGAACATTGAGAGAATGTTAGCCAGCGTGTTAGCCACTGTTCCCTGTTAGCTGGGTAGGTGAGCTTACTCCAAACTGGAGACTTGGAATGAAGAGGGCGGAGGTTTGGGGAAATGAAACCCCACAACCTGTCACCCCTCCCCCACAGGGCCACTGGGGCAAATAGAGAAGGGGGAGGAGGGTTGAGCCTGTGATTGAGAGTCAAATCCATTGATCCCCTTTGATCTCATTAGTCCTGTCCCAGCTTACAGTGAATGTTCTCAGAATGTTGGCTAATGTTCTCTAAAAGTTCTCTCAAAGATATAAACATTATTCTTAAGTAGTTAATGGAATGTTTTGGAAACATTACAGAATTACAGAAGCAAGCAATAACGTTAAAACAATGTCTAAAAAACTAGACGTTTTGAACGTTCTTAGAACTTTAAAAGAAAACATTTGTTACCTTTGTTACTTAATAGAAACGTTAGGGAAATGTTTATACAACATAAAATTGTTAGCTGGGGCTCTCCGGCACTATGTGGTTCCCCTGAAATCTCCACCTTGTTCTTTTTTGACATTTGCGTTCCGCTTCAGCTTCGTCTGAACTTGCTTTGGTTCTGTCCTATTTTCAAGCGCGAGGACCGTCTACTTCCTGTTTAGCAGGTCAATCAAGTTCCTGGCGATCCATTGGTTATCCTTGAGAAAACAGGCCTTGTGGGAACGGCACACAATTGATGTAGCTTGTAAAACAAGGGCTGAGTCGCTCGACGTCCTCACCACATGATTCAACATGTCCCAACACATCTCCTCCAAGGCAGCCTAAAAGTCTCGCCCGCCCCTTTGTCCAGGTTCTCACAGTTCTAGTGGTACCGCTCAACCACTGGATGACTGGCTTGTGTATTTTGATGGTCTACCAAGTTGCGGTCCGATCCGAGTTTTATGGCTTTTGACATTAGTATACAACAGGCCTGACTCTTGTTTTCTCTGCCAGCCACAAGCTAAAAGAAAGTTATAAGGGTGGAGAACAGCAAAGCTCGAAATCCTCAGAGATAACCATGAGTGTGTTTGAATGATCTGTGGTGAATGCGCAAACCACAGCATTGCCTTGTAGCAGGTCCACTCCCAATTTTCCTTGCAGTTTTGTCTCACGCTTCTGTCTGCGCGCACAAACCGAAGCCCGTCCAGCATGACCGCGGAGACAGGAAAGCAGTTCTCAGCCAGGTTTCCATTAGGCACATGAACTTCAGTGCTATAACTCACCAGAGCTCCTAAACAGCAGTGACACCTCACCCATTTGACTGGATCTGGGACCTGTAATGACAGTGATCAGGTAAAGTCTGTGTTTTGTCTGGCTGCTCTACAACCAGATGGCAACTCTCTCGTCTTTGGTGTCAAAACATCGTCCGTACCTTCAGCTTTGGTGCAAATGACACGGGTTCAACAGCTGTCGCGGTTTCTTCCATGCTGGACTTAAATGCAGTTCAATAAATGAGTATTCCAGAAAACGCTTCTGATAAGCATCCCATGGAACAGGGTACGTTGTCAGAACGTTGGCTATTGTTCTGTGAAAAATTCTCCTAACTTTATATATATATATATATGGGAAAATTGGGGAAACGTTCTTACTAGCCTAAAATTGTTAGCTAGGTCTGGGGTAGATATTTCACCAGCCCATGCATTTCTCTCCGAAATTGAACCCATGACCCTGATATTGTTAGCACCATGCTCGACCAGTTGAGCTACAGGAATGCACACAAAACACAGCAGAGCTGCTGATGCGCACAGCTGCTCTGAGCGATGGGGTGAGGTAAAAGCACATCAGGATCTGGTAAGCTTCAAATAGCTTGTACATGTGTGGAGGTGCAACAATGAGATCTTTATGAATGACATGTTTGGGTGGGCTGCCACAAAGAGGCTTTGTTTTCCTGCATGCACGGGGGTTGCTTTTCCACATCGATGGCTACACTGTTGTAAGACAGAGTGTTTGACTCATTTAGGTGTGAGGGTCAGAGGTCAGAACACAGAGTCCCGGGGTGATTTTTCACATCTGTGAGATTCTGTCCCCTCTGGGCTTGAAGGATCAAGATACACCCTGCTGTCATGGGTTTGAGGGATTCTGGGGGTTTTCTTCTGCATAACCCCTGTAATGAACAGTTCTGTTTCAGTAGCTTCTGTTACATCGTGGTATTTCTTTCTTACACTGTATTTGGCCTTTTACTGTTGTGTTCCTGTAGCTCAGCTGGCAGAGCATTGCGTTAGCGGTGCAAAAGGCTGTGGGTTCGATTCCCAGGGAACAAACATGCTGCTTAAACATGTGTAATTGTCTGATATCACTGACCCTGTGACAAGAAAGTGAGGTTTGAGTCTTTACTGGTATGAAGGTTTCCATTATAAAATGGCTTGTGATGTTTCAACTGAGACCACCAGTAATGTCTGTTGTAGTCTTTAAGATCACAGGAGGAGGTGCATATGTGATTTGTTTTGCTGTGTTTTCTTGTAACTGTACATTGTTCCTGTAGTCACATTATTTGAGGTATTTAGGTCTGTGCCACAAATATCATCTGATGATTTATGGGCTTAATATTTAATACTGTTATTATGTTAAGGGGTTGTTCTGAATCAGAGAATAAGAGAAACAGTAATACACTGGAAAAAATCATTTTCTTTATAATATTGTTGTCTTGTTTTCCACTAAGAAGTTTTATGACGTTGTTTTCTGTTTCCTTTCTTATTTTGCTTAGCAAACATCACTAAAACAGCTTGAGACTTCGTTTTTGTGTTAAAAAACGGTTTGTAGTGCATCTGTAATGCATTTTAATTTATGCATCACAGTGTGATAACAGACTTTCATTCTGTTCGATGCACTCGTGGACATTATGCAAGAAATGCTCCAGGAAAAAGTATAACATTTAAATTAAAATATGTGTGTGTGTGTGAGTGTGTGTGTGTGTGTGTGTGTGTGTGTGTGAGAGTGTG
Source organism: Botia kubotai (assembly GCA_036877585.1). NCBI lineage: Eukaryota > Metazoa > Chordata > Actinopteri > Cypriniformes > Botiidae > Botia > Botia kubotai. The sequence goes on along the minus strand of JAZGTI010009424.1, from coordinate 9,802 downwards.
TGTGTGTGMGAGTGTGTGTGTGTGTGTGTGTGAGAGTGTGTGTGTGTGTGTGTGTGTGTGCGAGAGTGTGTGTGTGTGTGTGGTGTGAAAGAGGAAATAAAAGCAGCGTTTGACACCATGCTACATTTCCATTCATTCATGCTGAAGTTCCAGGCCCATCAGATTTGCCGTGGCTCCAGCGCTCACAGGTTCAACAGTAGGCTGATTGTTTCTGGTCTCTTCGAATATGGAAGTTGTGTTCCAGAGGCGACTACAGAGCAGTTCATAGAGTTCTTGCCTATATCTGATGAGGAAAAGGTTGAATTCTGTGGTATTTTGCTCTTTTTGTACTAAAATGAGGTCAGTTTTAATTAGCAGTGTTTGATAAGGAAAGTTTCACTGCTGCTCATACACACAGTGGATGCAGAAGAGATCACCATAGCGACTGCATAGTAACGCCCCACGGCAACAGTTTTTACACAGGCAGAAACCACTAATTTACTACTGTAGAATTTAACTGCAGCGTTATGTATTTGAGCACGAGCAGATTGGTTCTAGATCAGTGTGGAGAAACATCTATTACCTGGAACATGGGAACAACTAACTCATTTGCGGTAATCTCTTGTAAACATGAAAGGAAACCACTGACTCCACAGCTGGCTTGATTTCATAAAAGCAGGATCTACACGAGGCATGAAGTTTAATATTTGTTCTGCTTACGGCATTAGATCTTTCAGAGATCTAACAAAGACTCGGAACAAAGTCCTAATCTCAACAAAACCACAGAAAGACTCCTGGGAATGATGGTGAATTGTGTGATCTAGGTTTTCGAGGTTTTTGATCGTTGTTTTTTAGATAATCTTCTAAATGTTCTCCTGAGGTGAGATGACTCACATGGCAGTCAGTCATCCTTACTGTGAGGATTAGTTTGACAGGAACGTGATGATATCTGATGACGTCAACCAGAACGCTCAAAAACACATAGAACCGCTCAGCCCCGCTAACAGGGAACGTTCTCAGAACATTGGGTAATGTTCTTTAGAGGTTTTTCAAAATGTCAAAAACGTTATATATCGTATCAAAAACATTATTCTTAAATTGTTAGTAAAACGTTTTAGAAATGTTACAGAATTTAAAATTGTTCTTGTAACCAAGCAATGTTGTTAATACAACATTAAAAAAACTAGATGTTTAGAACGTTCCTAGAGCTTTGAAAATAACATTTTTAATGTTTTTGTTACTAAATGGAAACGTTAGGGAAACATTCTTACAGCCTAAAATTGTTATCTTGGAACCTGGCTAAACAGATGTCCAGTTATTTTTACCTACCAGAACCCCCCCCCCCCCTCCACCCCCCCCAGCTGACCACCCTCAAAGCTCTCAGTTACTTCACTGTTCACTTTTCTTCTATTTACGTCAACAGTGACTGTTGTATAAATTGTTAATCATTTTATATTTTCACTAAGTGTTTTATTGTGTAGTAGTATTTAGTATTTAATAGGGGAAAAGCCTGCAGGGCGCCGTTAGCTATCGTTTTTATATACTTATGTCAACTTCAATCTACAATTAAAATCGACAAGGTTGTAAAATTACAGTATTAGCTAGTTTTTGGCATTTTAGCGTATCGGTTAGCTGCTGTTTTTTGTTACTGATTCCAGGTCAGGTTAACATATAATACCATTCCTAACGAATTAAAGACCCTCAGCCTACGAAACAGCTGCGTTAAGGTGCGGTTAACGTTAGCCATGTGCGAGACGTTACGGCCGACATCTGGAGTCAAAAATTCCATCGTTTCTGAAAGTGTGGGCAGCACACACCAAAAACAGGTCGGCTGTTTCGCGACATTTTAACCTTCATATTGTGTTTTGATCTTCCTTTGAATGGCCATCTTCACAAAGCTGGTTTCTGGCCGGCAGGAAATGGCTGAAGTTCTGACCGAGGTCCTTATGAATAAAGAGCTTGTTTTTCAAGCAGGTGGCCTTCGCCGGACGTAAAAGGCCACTTAGACATCAGAGAACTAGAGCTCAGGGCCTGTAAAGAGAGGCCAAGCACTTAACACACTCAGATACACACACAGGAACAACTGACGTGTGTTAGACCAAACACAACTTTGTTTCCAGACCAATTAGCTACGAGGAATGTGCTGTATACCAACCCCACTGTTGTTACTGTAAGCGTGAGACCGGCTTCTTTAAGAGAAAGATTTAAAGAAGAATTTTAATGTATATACAACTAAATGTCTGTCTGTCTTTTGTAGTATTTTAGGTTTGGTGGCTGTTGTGAGCGTAGCTCTTTAAAATTGATTTTCACCTCAGCTTTTAACTCCAAGTTAGTCTATAAGATCTCTCTCTCTCTCTCTCTCTCTCTCTCTCATCACACTTGTTTCCCAGTAGTGGTGTCTAAATCAAACAAGGCAAGAAGATTTCTAATGTAGGAGTGTGTTGGGACGTGCAGTGGGTTCAGGCTGGGTGTGGACTCATGGGATATTTCTTGCTGTCACTGACAGCTTCTTAAAGCAGCTCACAGACGCTGGAGTAGCTGTGCTTGTGTGGTGTAAAAGTGAAAATTATGTGTGAAGTGTTCTGAAAATTCACAGAGCAGATTCGATGCATACCTGCCGTCAGTCATTCATAGCACAAGATACTGAATAAACATCATTATAACACTGGAACTGTACAGAGAGATTTGTTATTTTAAGGCGAATTCTGAGAACTTTAACAAGAGTTAAGAAGGCCTTATGCTTTAGCTATATCGTAGTACTTTGTATGGTTTTGCTTTCGAAAAAGGACGAAAATGTTGTTTTCACTTGAAATTTGTTGGTTAAGACAGAGTTTAAAAGAAATACTGAATTGGAGGAACAGAGAACCAAGATGTAACAACTGTGTACTTTTCTGTGTACTTTTCTTTAAAAATCGAAACCAAAACTATTTCAGAAACAATAGCGTGCAGTTCTAAACTTCTTATATTTAAAAAACAACACTGCACTTCTTTTAATTTAAAGTTTAAATATAAGCTATTTCCAAAAGAATATTACACTGTTCTAAAATTTAAGTGTATTCTAGAAACAACGTTCTGCGATTTTAAAACGTAAGCTGTTTCATAAAGTAGCTTTCCTGTAGCTCAGTGGTTAGAGCATGGCGTTAACAAGGCCAAGGTCATGGGTTCGATCCCAGGGATTGCACATACTCAATGTATAATGATCAATGTGTAGTATAATGCAATGTAAGTCGCTTTGGATAAAAGCGTCTGCCAAATGCCTAAATGTAAATGTAAGTACCCTCTGCTGCTCTAATATTCGAACGTAAACTATTTCTAAAACAGTTTTCGCAGTATTTATTAGCGCATGTCTAATCTGACACTCGCATTTCTGATGAGACCCGGAAAGACTTTTAAAGTCCGATAATAACTTCATGACCCTTGTCAGTAAACTGGCAGTACCGCGTGAGTTTGTTAGATTGTATTTGCAGGCATGTGTGCTCATTGTAAAGCCAAGTCTATTGTTAGGAACGTCCAGCATCAGCAAATACTCTGGGCTTTGTCATGCCCTCTCTAGAGACACACACACATACACACACACACACACGGAAGTCTGACCCAGTGCAGCTGGACAAATTTGTTGTGCGGTAGATTTTCATGGAGAGGTCTTGTTGAAATCAAAGGATTCTTATAAACTGAGGTTTCTCTTGTGCTTCTATGTGTGTTTGTGGATCTGTGGATGGATCTTCATCAGTTGGTAACATTTTAATTAGTTGTGTTGTATAGTCATTTTATGCGTCCCATGTAAACCATAATGTAGCAATTATCATAAAAAAAATGATGACCACAGAAGAATCCTAAAATGGGACGTCCGGTACTCATTTATTCACAGAGAACACAAGTACACACTGATTTTCCTGTTGCAGATCCTGAACCACAATTAATTGGAGAGTTATGAAGGCTTAACCGAGCAGTGTATTTTTATACCTAGTCATATGTTTTGTATTTACAGTTTTGCACCACAGGAGAGGAAATCATGTGACTTGAAACTTTTTGTCAGTTCTCATTTTCATTGTTTTTATTTTTCTGCCTGAAAACTTTTGGTGTGTAGCTAGTTCTGCATGGTAAATGATACAGACGTATATACATTATACCTCAAATCCTGCCTCTTATTGAGGAGAGATGTGCTGTTGCTTTTCTAAGTGATAATAAAGGAATATACAAGACAAATTGCCTACAGACCACCCAATACACCTTAGAAACTGCCTAGCAACACTCTGGAAACCAGCCAGAACTCTCTGTTAATCATGAGAAATGCTATAGCAACCAGCCATAGCAACACCTTAGTCACTTAGTCACCTTATCAAACAGTTAACGCCTAGAAACCACCTAACACCATACCAACTGCCTTAGAACCAGTCAGAACACCTTAACTGTGCCTTAGTAACACCTTGGCAACCACCCAGAACCACTTAGCATTCAGTTCTGTGCATGAAGCAAAGTTATGTCAGGGTGATGCCTATAGATACATATCTTTATAATCTTGTCCACTGTTCATATAAAAATGTTATTTTGGTCTTTACACCTGATATCACATTTCACAGTGCTGTTTGTAGTCAGACACCCTGAGGCTGTAAACGCGCGGTAACAAACATAAATCACAGACAACATTAGGAGAGTGTTTACTGTAAACAAACGTTTAGCTTGTCTACTGGAATTTATGATCATGGTGTTTGTAAACAGTCCAAAGAACCATTTCCCGTAGTACTATACTGGTACCACACTGCGGTATTATAAATAGGTTGAACTGGTGAATAGTGAAGCCACTCTCATCTGTAAATGGCTCGCACCTCTGACCTTTGCTTTAATTTAACTGGGAATTGGTATACGGGCAGTAAAACAAAGGTACATCCAAACATTCTGAGTAATGATCTGCTATTCCCGTGAGGATAAATGCATAAATCAGAAACAGGGCTTTCAATGTTGCTCTATTGGGGTTTCTTGCTTGTTTCCTTTTCCTTGGCCGGGATCTCATCCCTGAAGGCCAAAGCAAAGCTTTATCCCAGGAACTCCAAAGAACCAGTGAGAAATGTAACCGGCCTGTATTCGCACAAGTAATCGCACTGTTTTTCCTGGTTCTTCTACCTGGACAGGAAGTCGGTATTGGAGACGACGCTACAAAATCAACAAATGAGGTTTCAGCAGATTCACAGAGGGGGAAACTCATAGGACAGTGTGGCGTGAGGCCGTGACTGCATCCTAATTCAAACAAACTCTCTAAATCACCCAGTCCCAAACGTCTCAGCTCAGCCGGAGAGGAAAGAGAACGAGGCCAAGCAAGTGACATATCGTGTTACATAACTCAAACAGAACGTTAATCCGCTATAAATCATTCCCTTAACAAAGCCATCCTGGTCTTACACAATTATTTAATTTGGCAGGCGGGTCGGTTACAGTATAAAACATGATGCATTGTTCTGGCATGGGGAAGCTGTCGAGAGAAGAACAGTCAGATTGTACTGGGAAGGTCCCATTAACGCACCAGTACTGATCAGCAATACTAAACCACCAGGTTGTTCTAGGAAACAACAATTGTGGCCGTCAGGAAAGATGTTGACGGAGGAAGTGACTGTACCAACCTTGTGCAACGTTTGTTTTGGAGACAATACCTCAGAGGAACAACAAAAGCACTTATTGTTCTAGTGGTTGAGGTTTTCTTCCTTTTTATTGAAATGGTGGTTATTGAAATTTACCTAGCAGACGTTTGTATTGATTCATAAAAATACATTTACGCTTGTTAATACTTGCTTTTGTTCGCACTTCCTGAAGCGTGGCAGTTTTTGTGGCAGTCATTTATAGTCAAATAAAAACGGTATTTCAATATCTTATTTTTGATTATTACGTGGCTCTCTGCAATGCTGGATTGTGATTGGTCAGTCGCGACATTCCGAAGTCTGTTATCCTCCAATAACAGACTTAATGTCAGGGTTCTAAACAACCGGTCAGGGTTTATTGAAGCTTCATTAGTTGTGACCAGTTTTCTTTCTGTTTTAGGGGTTTTGTCACTTCCTGCTCACTTCAGTCCGTACACAGAAGGCCGTCAGACAGGTTTGGAGAGCAGAGAGGACGCGTACGCCGAGCTGGAGCTGCGGACGCTGGAACAGGCTTTACTGGCTACATGTGTGGGCAGCATCTCAGAACTGAGTGAGTGTCTGAAATGAGTTTCATTTGAACCACTTCCTCCCTGAAGTTCTACTGTCTGTGATGAGTCTTATGAAATGTACCGCGTGTGCGACTCATAAAGGTCACACTCACGCTGTAAGCTTATGAAAATGTCACATGGATAAAGGCTTTTCTTAAAATCGTTTGTAGAAAAGCAATATATTGGGTTTTCAAATCGACTTCAGATTTAATTTCGTTGACTTTCTTGGCATGACAGACAACGGTGTGTTTGTGTTGCCCCTCAGTGTCACAAGTTTGCAAGAAATGTTAACAAATGAAATAAAATAAAAATGCTTAATTAAAAATGTATACAAAATAGATGTAATAAAATATCACATAGATATTATATATTATATATATAATATAACGCAGAAGAATAAGCCGAAGATGAAACATAAGACTGTATGTGCCATAAATGAATAGCAATAATAATCATGAGTATACTTACCCACTCTATATTGTATCTGTATATAAAACTGTCATTGCTTTATTGTTTTCATATTAAAAGATCATCTCATTGTAATCACCTACAGCCCGTCCATATATCTAAAATCACACGTGTCCTCATGTGATTGGTAATATCTGCAGCTGTCAGAGGGTTTAGATAACACTCAACAGAGACGAGATTGTGGCACTTATCATATAGTGACACATTTGCTGGTGTTGTTTCTTAAACAATGGGGGAGAAGGAGATAACGCCAATAGTATTTATTTTTCCGAGCTGATTAGCTCATTATTTTACGCTTGTGTCTTTACCAAAGACGAGGCCTGTTTACTCTCTAAACGGAGTGTCTAGTAAAGACAAAAGTGAGAGGCAACACTATAAGACAGACAAAAAGTGTTTCGGCTCATTATCCAGTTTGTTAGAAGCCCAGTGCACCAGTTTGCCCAGATAATTCCTGCAGGATGTTAAAATGTTTCACTGCTATCAGAAAAACAGCCCCACCAGTATGTCCTCTGATTTCACACACAATGTCTGTCTGAACACGGACTGAATGTTTGGTTTCCTTGTTAAACGCCTGTTCTGTATTTCCCTGGTACTTTTTGTCTGTTCTCGTGCCAATGAAAAACACCTTTTCTCTGTTACCTCACGTAATTAGAGGTAGTTTATTGAGGAGAGTTTCTCATAACGTTTAAGCTGTTCTTAGAAACGTGTTGAACCAGCAAAAGGTTCATTTAACCAAACTTTATAGCATAAATACCAAAAAGGAACACAACGCCCGCCATGACTGTTGGTTCATTGTGCAGTGGTTTGGTTCTCCTCTCACGTGAGTTTACATTACAAAATGTGATATATCCCAACGCTAAAAGAGTGTCTTTGTAGGCACAGGTCGTCCTTTGCTGAGCCTTTTTACCTGCACGGCTATGTTTACCCATCATGCCACAGGCCCGTTGGTGGCAGGGTTCGATTTACCAATGGAAAGACCCACATTTCCTCCTGCAGAAACCCCGAACACTCTGCTGTTTGTCCCCCACAGCACAAGGGCACGTTCATGCAGGCTAAACATTCAGTGGTGCGTTAGCAAACGCACACAAACGAACCAAATTCAGTGAGAGCTTTCTTTGTACACGGCACATGAGTTGTTGGATTATTTGGCCCCACAAGCGCTCATGTAGGTTGGGTCCAGCTGTACCCGGTAGGGTTTGTGGACAGTGTGGCATCAGTAGGGCCTCAGCTGCCCCTGGAATCCCACACAAATAGGGCATCCAAACATCCAATGAAGTCATTTAAATTAAAAATAATGTGGACGTTCTAACTCCTTTGGGCACTATATGAACTTATAAGTGTATACAAACTCACTAAGGCGCCTACCCAGCTAACAATTTTAGACTGTAAGCGCGCTTGATAATAAAAACATCGTTCAAACTTTTTTAATTCTGTAGCATTTTTAAAATGTTCCACTAACCACTGAAGATTAATGTTTTTGATATAGGATATATAACAATTAAAAAATGTTCTACTAACGTTACTGCAAGCACATTTTTAATAACTTTGAGGAGACTTTTAGAGAATGTTAGCCAATGTTGTTAGAACGTTCCCTGTTCGCCGGGTACATGGCCAAAGGTACATTTTACATTTAGGCATTTAGCAGACGCTTTTATCCAAAGCGACTTACATTATATTATACTACACATTGATCACTATACATTGAGTATGTGCAAACCCTGGGATCGAACCCATGACCTTGGCGCTGTTAACGCCATGCTCTAACCACTGAGCTACAGGAAAGCTGGTACTATTTCGTTGGCCTGTGAATGGGTTGGTTTATTGCTTTGTTTGAAGAGATGGTAAAATGGAAGAGACTTATAGTACAACAAATATTACTGTGAACTTTGAGAATGTTGTATTTAATATCTCCACTCTGACAGAGATCATCTCCGCCTTAGAGGCAGGCATTAGTGGCAAAGCCCCACAACTTCCTGACTGCTTCATAAATTCTCTTAAGAGCCTTTGTAAGGCCTGGCGGAGAACAAAAGGCCCTCTATTGCTACAAATTTGGCATCTTTCAGATCAAAACTCTGTGGTTTGAAAATGAAGCCGAGGGGCAATTACTTTCCATGTTCCCACAAAAGGAGCAGCCAGCCCGCAACATTGTCTCTTTATGTTGGTTAAATGAGTATTGGATTCCATTGTTGGAGCAGATATTCTTATGATCTTCTCAAACATGGAATACCATGAGGAAAAACGATCAGCTGGAAGTTCTGTCATTCCCAACACTGGTTAGAGGAGATGCATCTTTTTCATTTTTTGTCAAGGTAGCTTCACAACAAAGACCAGCTTGTGGTTTTGGGTTTTTGTTAGTATCCTGTTAGCCTAGTTTTGATATAGACTTCTTGCTATAACTAACACACCGTTTAAAAACTCAAAGATTAAAATTCACTTGGTTATTAACTGTTTAAACTGTCTCTGTATCGTTGTTTCAGGTGACCTGGTGTCGCGAGCCATGCACCACATGCAGCGCCTAAGTTCAGTGCGTCACGGCCTCAGTCCGGTCCGCCACGTCCGCCAGCAGCCCGTCTCCTGGTCTCCAGATGCTCTCCACACTCTGTATTACTTTCTGAGATGTCCCCAGATGGAATCAATGGAGAACCCCAACCTGGATCCACCCAGGATGGCCCTGAGCAAAGAAAGGTGAGTCTGACCCCCTCTGTCTAGTCCACAATGAGGGCCAAGCTAATTAACACCCCAAACCTCTAATGGCCCATTGGGGTGTAAGTAAACTCTGTGAAGCCCAACAGCCAGAGGGAACTTCTAAAGCTGGTAATGATATAGTAGAACTGTGAGGACCTCTCCCAGCTGCTGTGTTGTGGTAGTTCATTAGATTTGGTTTCAGAGGACGTTTGCTTTAAGAATGGGTCACAGAGTCCCCGAGGCACCTGCATTACTGAAGGTTAATAAGAGGATTTACATAATTCAATGTTGAGTTACAGTGTGATGACTCCAGTAAATCAGTTTTTTTTTCAGTTTATTGAAATGAACCATCTGAACAAACCAATCCACTAAATGAATCAGCTTTCCCAACACTGCTTGAGTGAACAAAAACAGAGATTTTGTCACTTCTTGGGGTAAAATGGAAACTGTTTTAAAAACATTTGCAGTACAGCTACTTACAAATTTTGTTAG
>JAZGTI010009423.1:0-18853 GCA_036877585.1 Botia kubotai | reverse complement strand
TGGGACTACAGCCAGCTGTGCGTGTGATGGGACTACAGCCAGCTGTGCTTGTGATGGGACTACAGCCAGCTGTGCGTGTGATGGGACTACAGCCATCTCTGTGTGTGTGATGGGACAACAGCCAGCTGTGTGTGTGATGGGACTACAGCCAGCTGTGCGTGTGATGGGACTACACATCTAAACATCAGCAGGGGTGTGGAGAGTCATTCATCAAGACTGTTTAAGTCTTTACAGTCATGAAACACTTAATAATGGGGTGAGGGTGAGGTTAACATTCCAGTGTGTCTCACCAGTTATTTTTACTGTTTGTTTTCAATTCAATATCTATGTAATCTCATCAGCTTCACCGTGTTTGTCAGAATCCATCAATCAGGGATGTTTGATCACGAGGCGTATTGATTTTATAAAACTTTATAACTTTCATTGCTTTTACAATATAAGGGTTATTCCATATACTTGGTAAAGTTTCATCATATAAAAATGAAAATAATATTTCTCCGCAAAGAAATGCAGACAGATTGTAGGGAATGATTTCTAGTTTAGATTACAATTCTATTATTAATCTTGTTATATTTTGTTTTGCGTAAATCTCCAGTAAGATAAATATGTCCTGAGATTTGAATGAAATTTGGTGGATGACCACAGTTGTTGGGCCACACAGCGCCATCTGCAACGGTAATTATGTTATTAAAAGGAATGATGCCTGAAAATAGAGAATAATCACACAGAAGTTTCTGAAAACTTTAAAGGGTGCCCTATATAAGCGAAACTTTAAAGACACGCTATCTACACAGTAAACCCCAGAGGCACTCGGTAGAAGTCATTGGGATAACGCCTTCGAAGGGCACAGGGATGATGACTTTTGATTGGGCGCGTCCTGATCCAGACGTGGCGCGCGCCAGTGATCAGCCGTCACGTGATTCATGGCATACACTGGCGGTCATGTGATCCGACCCGGAGAGGAAGCGACGTTCACGGTGAAGATGTCTGAACGGACGCCGCTGCTCCATTACCGGCTCTCTGCTAGCGTTCACGAGTCTGGAGAGCACCGGGAGCCCGTCAGCGGAGGAGATGAGCACGATCACCGGAACCCCGTGGCCGCCCGCCGGAGATCCGCCGTCAGACAGCCGAACAAACTCAACACGTTCTTCGGCGTGGTGATACCCACACTGCTGTCAATGTTCAGTGTGGTGGTGTTCCTGAGGATAGGTGTGTGTTTGTGATAGGTGTGTGAGAGTGTGTGTGAGAGAGAGAGTGTGTGTGTGTGTGATAGGTGTGTCACCTGTATTATTGTCTGAATTACAGTTGGGTGTTTATGAAACAGTACAAGTGGAAAAAGTTTTGCTTCTACAGAATGTTGTCTGTCTGTGTGTGAGTGTGTAAGTGTGTCTGTGTGTGCTGTCACACTGTGTGTCCTGTCACACTGTGTGTCCCTTCTCTGAATCAGGTAACAAGTTTCTGTCATGTGATTGTTATTATTGTTACTGCTCTTTACATCGGCAGTTTAATAAGGTCGGGCTGTCACTCGTTTACTGCTTTCACTCACAGTGTGAAAAACTGCTGGGACTGAACACAAACATCTCCTGACACACATGAAGTTTATCATTGACATACACATGTCTGTCTGCTCCTTTAGTTCATCCAGAGGAGACCTTCTCAGAGAACTGTGATGATGTCACTAATGTGTGTGATGTCATCAGCGTGAGGTCACCTTGAATGGTGCATCATTATACGCAGGAGATGTTCAGTCCAGAACTCAGTTTCTTTACACCCAAGTGCCCTGTCATGATATTGAAGGATACTGGAGCACAGTATTTATGCTGTGTTATATGAATATGATAATGGTATTTTTATTACAGTATTATTGTTAGTAATGTCTGGCTGTAATCTGTTTGGAGTAACTGTAGTGTTTCTGCTGTTGCTGGTATGTGCTGTCATTATTCCGGTTATCCCGCTCACATGACACACACACACAAGATCAACTCTGAAATGTGCTTTTTTTTCTATGTAACATGATTTTTGTATTTGTTTTGTGTGTTTTAAGCTCTCTAGTTCAGTGCAAGGCCCACTGCGGTAAGCAATGATGTTATTGTTTATATAATGATTTGTGTGTCACGTGACAAGCATGTGAAATTACACACGTTTACTTATCTATCGAAATGAGCACATTCCATTGACTATTGTTTTTATACATAGCTAGTTATAAACAATATAACCGAACCCAAATCCACACTGACAGAAAACTTTTCAATAAAAAAAAACGTATTTGCTATATTTTTATAGTGTTTTTACAATGAGGGCCTCCCTAAAAAGAGGTTTTACTCAGTGTTTTTTGCTGATTTTTGGGTAAAAATGTGTTCCCGATATATGCTTAAGTAAACACACACGGACAGTGGATAGATGTTGCATGCTGGAATTGTGCTTTAAACCAAGTAAAATCTAGTGTGTGTGTGAGAGGGTGTGTGTGTGTGTGTGTGTGTGTGAGCGTGTGTGAGAGTGAGAGAGAGAGAGAGAGAGAGAGAGAAAAACATAACTCCTGCTTGGAAATGAAAAGTGGAAATGTTTGTTTGTAAGGCAGCACTGTACCATGAAACCATTAAAGCTTTGACTTACATGTCACGCATTAGTAATGTTAATGAAACTGATTCTTGCATTTAGACGCGTGTGCCTGTGTTAATGGTTGATGAGTTTGGAGTGTGCAGTAGAACAGGTGATCTGTGTGTGTGTGTGTGTTGTGCAACAGATGTTGTGTTGGGTTGTGTGTGTGTGGTCTGTGTTTGTGTAACAGGTGTTGTGAATGGGTTGTGTGTGTGTAACAGGTGTTGTGATTGTGTAGTGTGTGTTTGTGTAACAGGTGTGTGTAATGTGTTGTGATTGTGTAGTGTGTGTTTGTGTAACAGGTGTTGTGATTGTGTAGTGTGTGTTTGTGTAACAGGTGTTGTGATTGTGTTGCAGGTTTTGTGGTGGGTCAGTGTGGTCTGTATCAGACTATAGCGATGCTGCTGGTGGCTTATTTCATCATCAGTATGACGGTTCTGTCTGTGTGTGCCATCTCAACCAATGGCGCACTGGATGCTGGAGGAGCCTACTGTATCCTACACACACACACACACACACACACACACTGTATCACTGGTCCAATCGCACATTTCTTAAGAATCTGTTGCTGTATTTGAAGAGGAACACAAACAGTTCTGTTTCATTTCCTCAGCTGTGTTTGCAGATATGATCAGTCGTGCTCTGGGTCCAGAGGTTGGGGGAAGTATTGGTCTCATGTTCTTTCTGGCTAATGTTTGTGGCAGCGCTCTTTATGTGCTGGGGCTGGTGGAGGCCGTTCTCACAACCTTTGGAATCCCTGAAGGTACTGTGTGAGGGGACGCGTGTGATTAACCACTTATTAACAACACTGACATGTTGGAGCGTAATAACTGACATGTTATAAAATCATTTTATGATATTATATACAGTTTTACATATTGCAAATATTGGCAATTATTGGCAAAAAAACACAGGAAGATCTGTGTTTATCTCTCTGTCTGTCTTTTAGGTGGCTCGTCATTGTCTCTCTCCCGGTATGCAGTGTTGCCGAGCGGTTACTGGTGGTCTTTGCTTTATGCCTCAGTGATTTTGCTGCTGTGTTTGCTGGTGTGTTTGATTGGGGCTCATATCTATGCGAAAGCCACCTTCCTCATCTTCATCATTGTCATGGTGGCTCTGGGGAGCATCTTCATCAGTTTCTTTGTGGTCCAGCCGCATGTGATTAATCTGACCACCAGCAACACGAGTGTCGGTCCGACGAGAGCAAACTTCACCGGCTTTAAATTAGACACACTAATGAGCAACCTGCCGGGTAAGAGAGCTGTTACAGTCACAATGTGTCTGGTGCTTTCCACACACTGGAATGTTCTGTGAATGAGCTGCGGAGTTACCAGTTTCACTTGTTATTTCAAGTCTGGTTGGCCAGAAAGACTTTCAGTTTTAATTCAGTGAAGACAGACAGACAGACACACACACACACACACACACACACACACACACACACACACACACACAGACAGACACACACTTCTTAAAAGAACAATCCACTTTCTGAATGAAGGACCATAAGGGTTCAATTTATGTTAACGTAATTTATGTTTATTTCTGTAGCTCTTTTCACAGTTTGTCAGCTTTACAGTAAATACATTGTTGTACTCAAAGTAGATGCAAGAGAAAAGCAGTATAGAAATAAGATTTTATAAAAATAAAAACTTCTAGAAAACAGAAATATTATGAACACTGTAAAAACTTTGCAGCCATAAGTTTTTAATTTTATTTTAACTATTAGTTAAGCTAATTTCACATTGAGGGTGTTGGGCAGTGGTTAACTAATAGTAGTGATAGTACTAACTTTATATTTGCTCAGAAGTTTCACATTGATTAACATACACACTTTCCCTCTGAACACTGTTAAGCTTTTAAACTTTAAACTGCTTTTATGCATTTGGCAGACGCTTTTATCCCCAAAAAAACATACATTGCTTTATACTATGCATTGTTTCTGAGTATGTGCAATCCCTGGGATCGAACCCATGACCTTGGCATTGTTAATGCCATGCTCTAACCACTGAGCTACAGGTGTATTGCTAAAGCTTTAGGAAAGGAAAGAATTGCTGACAGGACTTTTGTTACTCTTCTGTGTGTGTGTGTGTTCAGCTAACTACACAATGGACTACACTACTGAAGTGATGATGTCATTTGCGACGGTCTTTGCGGTGATGTTTAATGGTTGTACTGGAATCATGGCTGGATCAAACATGTCCGGTGAGAGCTGACATTACTCATGTTTACCAGTTTTTACTAGTGTGTTCTACAGGTAAAGCCTAATAAAGTGTGTGTGCATGTCAGGTGATCTTAAGAGCCCCAGCTACTCAATACCTCGTGGAACTATTACAGCCGTCATCTTCACCTTCATCATCTACAACCTGCTGAGTTTTCTGATCTCCTGCACCTGTGACAGGTGGCAAATGCACACACACACACACACACACACACACACACACTGTGGTATGAAAGTGAATCACAATCAGTAGGTCACATCTGCCCAGTCTGAGTTTAGGGCTCTGTTCCATAAACACAGACACTAAATTTAGACTGTGTCTTAAGAACTTTTCAAGAACTAGTGGTCAATTAGGACTAATCATTTATTTCAGATTAGACTGATCTATCTTTTCATGTAACGTAAAAACGTTATGATCAGTCCTAAAGAAAAAAAACAGATGACTAATCTATAGAACTAGTCTAAACTATTTATGCAGCTGGCCACAGATTCATTTCATATTCAATTCAGATTTTATTCAGGTTAATGCAGATCTTCCAGGTCAAGCATGTTGATTGTGTGTGTGACTGTGCTTGTGTGTCATGGGATCAATTCATGGATCAAAAAATAATGTGTGTGTGTGTGTGTGTGTGCACGCACGCACATCTTAACTACTCTCATGTGATCCCTCCCATGTGACCTGTCTGAGGAGTGATTGTGTGTGTGTGTGTGTTTTATGGAAAGAAAGGTTTCTCTGTTAAGTGACACAGAAGGTATTTCAGATGTTAGGTTTCAGTGTTTTGTGTTCAGAACTTTCTCGAGTTTAAAAAGAAAATCATATTCATTTCAAATATAGACAGAAATGGCCACTCAAAGAATAATGTTCATAGTTTCACATTTACACAAATAACAGAAATAAAGTTTCTTAATAAAGTAATTTAACTTAACCAAAAGGTTTTTATAGCTGTACTTTGGCAGTGTACAATAATTATTCTGTATATATCTTATGTAACAGGATGTGTATTTTTTATCTATATTCAAAAAATATTTTTACTAAGAAAACTGTTACGTGTGACATTCCTATCCTCCTGTAAGTTGAGTGTATGTGAATTATTACAGGGTTAAAATACCTGGTTTTATATGGTCTTCATTTCTATTGGCTGCTTACGGTGTGACATTACAGACGGTTTCCTGTGACATGCGTGATAATGTGTGAATTGTAAATCAGTGATGGTGTGAGACACCAGAGAGTGTGACAGTGTGTTCTGACATTCACAGGCACTCTCACTCTCACAGGAGTTTGATAATGGTCCTGTGATGAACTAATGATGTCAGCAGTCATCGAAGCAGTACTGCAGTCAGACAGCAGGTGGCAGTATGACGTTGATACTGCAGTATGCACTGCAGTATGACAGCAGTGAGGTGAGGGTGAGATGGAGTGATAGAGACACAGCAGTGAGGTGAGGGTGAGATGGAGTGATAGAGACACAGCAGTGAGGTGAGGGATAGATGGAGTGATAGAGACACAGCAGTGAGGTGAGGGATAGATGGAGTGATAGAGACACAGCAATGAGGTGAGGGAGAGATGGAGTGATAGAGACACAGCAGTGAGGTGAGGGAGAGATGGAGTGATAGAGACACAGCAGTGAGGTGAGGGAGAGATAGAGTGATAGAGACACAGCAGTGAGATGTGAGACATTTGTTAGTTATTGATTCTTTTTAATGATCCCTCTTGAGTTGTCTCACAAGAGCACTTAACTGCAGGACCACCTCTCACTCTCCATCACATTTACACTCAAGGTGGTCAGGGTGGGCGGTCCTACTGCTGCATGCTCTCGTCTTATTGGTGGGCTGCTGGCCAGCACTTAAACTCTGATCACAAACGAGGATGCAGAAAATGTTTTGTTTGTTCATCTTTCAGTCTTTACTCCTATTTGTTGTCACAGCTTGTGTGCAAAACAGTGGACATCTAGGCATCACATGTCTTGTTTTCAACTCTAAAGAAGGATGGTAGTGTTGTAAGAACAGTCAAACATCAGCTCCATTTGAACAACGTTGAGCAAGATGAGAAAACCCCATTTATACCCCAAAACAATCATTAATTGACTCCGTATACTTCTGCTCACTTTGTCATTGCAAATAACTGAGTGTGAGAAATAACTGCTGAATTTTGTTAGTTGGCAGCTGTGAGTATTTAGATTCACTCGGTTTCTGCCACCATAATTAATATTTAATATTAAGATATTGACCAGTGCTGTCAGCCACACACACACACACACACACACACACTGGTGGATGGACGATTGACATTTCTATTTTGTGCGCAGTTGTAAACTTGCTTTCTTACTGTGTGTGTGTGTTTGAGTGAGAGAGACAGACGCTCGTCTGGTGAAATAATTGTGTGTTAAGATGTTTGTCTGCTTTGGATAACAGTTAATAGAGCTGCAATGAAGCTATTCAAATCACTGACTGAAGAATGTGTGAGAGGAGTTTCACCCAGAGAGACGGAGACAGAGAGAGGGAGGGAAAGAGAGAAATGTGGGGATAGACAAAGACAGGATCTTTGGACAAAGGAAGGATCTGACTTATATTTGTATTCATTTCACAGTAAAAGTTATGCCTGTTGGTTGGTTTTAAGGAAATATTCCAGTTTACAATGAACCCATGTTAAAAACTGACCCTAAGACATTCTTGGTTTTTAATACATGGTGCATGTATAATTTTAATGTGCATTTATCCATCATAAAAGTAACTTCAGTGGATTAGTAAATGTCTTCTGAAGCGAAACAATACGTTTGTGAAAGTAAACGATTACTATTTTGCGTGTATTTAGCAATGGATATGTCATGTTTGGATGTTACACTCACAATACGCTTGTGACAGCAGTAAGATGCCAGTCAAACACTGTGCTGTCCAACACATTATCCAGTCAAACACTGTGCTGTCTAAGACATTATCCAGTCAAACACTGTGCTGTCCAACACATTATCCAGTCACACATGTTGCCAATTACACCTGAAGGTTTTAAAAGGGAACACTCAAATCTGACTTTTTATTCACCGGACTACTTCATTTTGATTGTTTTGGGGCAACAAACATGATGACCTCTTTAATATTACTAAATTGCATTTTAGTAATTGCCATTGTTTCTACCTTTTAGAAGTCAAAGTAAAATATTACATTAATTCACTATGAGTTTAAAGAGGATTACTGTATGTTTAGATTTTTTCAAACTGATTTGAGAGTTAAATAGTTTTTCTGTGATAACAGATAAATCTAATATAATAACAGAGTCTCTCTCTCTCTCTCTCTCTCACCAGAGTTCTCCTGCAGTTTGATTATGGTTTTCTCAGAGATATAAACGTCTGGCATCCTCTGGTGACGATTGGTGTGTATTCCTCCACACTGTCCGCAGCCATGAGTAACCTGATCGGGGCTTCACGCATCCTGTATGCTCTGGCCCGAGACGATCTATTCGGTAGGTGAACCCACAGAAACACTTGTAAACGTCTGTCAGTTAATTGATGTTTCTCTTGATGTACACAAACTCTCTAATGAGGCTCATTTGAACTGCAGTGTGTAAACCTTGTTTATAAATGACCCAATGCACAGATACTGTGTTTGAAAGTCTAAAACATGACAAGAACAATGTGCAGGCAATGTGTAGCCTTGTACAGAGCTGTGACATCATTTTAAATACAATTTATAGTTTATTATTTATTTTATACTTTATGGTAATATTTGATGGTAGAGTAATAGTATAATTAAAAAAAAAAGTTTTTTTAAATAAAAGATATTAAAATAATATATAGTGTGTGACTGTGTTTTTGGTTTAGTGTGTGTGTGTGTGTGTGTGTGCGCGCGCATGATAGTGTGACTGTGTTTGTGTAATAATTGAATATTTTGATGGCTGTAGGATGGTTTAATTCTCCTGATCTGACTCTTCTGACCTTTAGATGCTAATGTTGTGATTCTAAGTCTGTCTTTCTGTCTGTGTTTGTGTGTGTGTGTGTGTGTGTCTCTCTCAGGGCGATTTCTGTCTCCAGCTAAACGTACGTCTGGTAGTGGGAATCCGTGGCTGTCTGTTCTCATCTCCTGGTTTCTTGTGCAGGTGAGAGTTTATCATCAGTTTCACTCTGAATTCACTGTAAAGATGTTTACTTTCTGTGGTTGTTTGAGAAAACAGNACACACACACACTCACACTCCTGACCTGTGCTGGTGTGTAAATGCTCTGTCATACACCCTGATATGCACTATTAAACGTCACACCCTCACACACTTACCCACACACACACACACACTCACCCCCACACACACACACTCACACTCCTGACCTGTGCTGGTGTGTAAATGCTCTGTCATACACCCTGATATGCACTATTAAACGTCATATAATGTCCTGACACACAGAAATATGTCTCATGTATTTCATACTGTACTGTAGTATTATCATCATGACAGCGTCCAGAGTCATGTTTTTAACATCTTAAACTTCTTTTCATAAGCTGTAGATTAAACATTGGTGTGCAACTCATCCCACACAAGAACAAGACTTTCATCAGTGCTGCATGTTGAGGGCAGATGTGATATTACATTCCTAAACGATCACATGTGATTAAATCATCCAGATTCTCTGAAGGAGAAATGTGAGCTATATCTAGAGTATCACAGAGTGTCAGACTTACATCAGTTTCTTCAGAAATGTGAGAGTTTAGTTCTCGTAATACCACAGTGCTTTTCTGTAAGAGGAGAAAAGATCTGTTTTCCCATAATGCACCAGCAGTGCTGCATGCAGTCTACAAACAAACACTGTCAGTGACACATTCTCTCAGAAAGCTGGAAGTGATCCTGAGGGCCCGGTGCTGGTGTTTAGATGAGAGCATGCTGGCCCGGCAGCCTCATAAATGCACAATTTATCTCAAACCCTTAAATGCGTGTTAGCATTATATACGACGCTGTTAAAACGCAAAGTACTAAATATGAGGGGTAATGCTCAGCCAATGTCTTAATAACACTCTGTCTCCATGAAAGAGTCCACACAAACACACACCTGTTTAAAAACTGTGTGTGGTCAAATAAAGTGAAATAATGGCTTTGTTCCAAAATCTAGTTAGCCGACTTCATAGGCAGCATTTTAATGCATCATAAGATAAACTTCCTCCTGATGTGAGGAGCACTTCTTGAAAGTAGGGGAATGGTTAAGAGCTTTTTTTGGACAAATTCTAAGGCAGCGCCACATATGTTCTTTGCAATCCCATAATGCGTCCATCTCTTAGCAACTGTATTGGAATTGATTGCATGTTGAGTCTTCATGCGCATCACATGAAAATTGCGACTTGTGTGGCAAGCACAGTTGCTGCATATTAGGGCTGCAAGGTATATCGAAATCAAAGAAATATTTTAAATGTGCACGTCACAGTATTCATATTGCAATGATTTGCAACAACTGCATGATTTTAATGCTCCAAAACGTATGTTTAGTCAAAGTTTTAGTCGCATATGTTTGCTGTGTTTCTTTTCTGTTGCTATGTGTTTCATGTTCAGTTTAAAACATGTATAATATAAATGTATATATTCATATCATTTAAATGGATTTTGCAAAATTAAAGCATTATATTATAGAATATTGCTTATTGCATTATTTAGCACATGATGGCCTATCGCATTTTTCTTCAGTATTGTGCA
Source organism: Botia kubotai (assembly GCA_036877585.1). Taxonomy (NCBI): domain Eukaryota; kingdom Metazoa; phylum Chordata; class Actinopteri; order Cypriniformes; family Botiidae; genus Botia; species Botia kubotai. The sequence goes on along the minus strand of JAZGTI010009423.1, from coordinate 8,368 downwards.
GCCCTACTGCATATATAAACATTTCCAGATGAGTGACTGCAGAGGTTCGGTTTAGGAGGCAGTAGACAGCAGGGCAGAACACGGGCATTTGAAACAGAGCCACAGTACAGAGTGTGAGTGAGTGGAGGACTTTCAACTGGACTTCTTGATGATGACCAATTAATCTCTCTCTCTCTCTCTTTTTTTCTCTCTCTCTCTCTCTCTCTCTCGCTCTCTTTCTCTCTCTAGCTGGTCTTGTTCTCAGGGAAGTTGAACACTATAGCAAGTATTGTCACCATATTCTTCCTGCTGGTCTATGCAGCTGTAGATTTGGCCTGTCTAGCGCTGGAGTGGGCGTCCGCCCCAAACTTCAGGTGATATAAACTTCAGTCTCTCTCTGTCTCTCTGTATGCTGCAGCATGTGTCCTCTGTATACTGCTAATGCCCTCGTTATCATTAGTGTTGTAGGTGTGAACAGGTCTTAGCTCATATTCCACAGTACATACTTAAAAACAGTATGTGACCAAAATATGAGTCGGTGTTTCCTGCCGGTGTGTGAAATCTGTTTGCCGTTGCGTGTTGTTATTGTTGCTTTTGTTGTTTGTTACGTCTGCAGAGACTCGTCAGATTAAAAGCCATTTAGTGTTTCCAGCCCCTGAGACGAGCGTGATTAGCATAGCTCATTTAAACTGAAACACTCCAAACTTTATCATTAGCACAGAGGAGAGAGACGCACGTGTTTCTGCAGCTACGGAACAAAACTTGTAAATTATGTTTTGGGGTACTGTTGGGTTAGTCTAGTGGATCTCAACATTTTTGACATTTGAACATTTTGACTTGAACCATTGTCTACAACAATATTTGAAACCCCCACACTCACAATTTCTACTCAATAAAATATTCTGGAGTTTGACATAACTACAAAGATGTACATTCTTTTTTTTGAAAAACAAACAGTAAGAAATATCTTCATTTTTAAATTATTTTAGTTTATGATAATGCTTATGTCTTATTCCAAATAATTTTAAGTTATCTTGGGGCAATGACTGTTGATGGTCCTGGTCCCCAGGTTTAGGTCCACTTCAAGAGAAAATTGATCACAATATGGATATTTGATTATATCAGAGTTCTGCAGTGTTCTGGCCCGCTGGACTCCCTCTGGATCTCTGGGCTCTTTGTTTTAGTGTTTTTAATCCAGCGATCAGTTGTTCGGTTAAACATCTGGTTTTGTGTACATCTGTTGAGCTCAGTGCCAACACTGCATGAAAACACATCTGGACTTTATCTGTTCCTGCTCTGACATCATTGAACTGTCTGATAATATATCTGCCACAACTGAAATGAAGTTTTTAATCTATTTTCAACACAAAAACGTAAAAGAAGACTACAGGATATCCAAAGATTTGCTTTGGCTTTATTTCTGTGAACAGAACTGTCTGATTCTATCTTCTGTAATAGAATGTTCTAGATTCTCCAGCACACTGAAGTTAGAGGGAGATCTGGAGCACATGTATGAATTCTGCAGTCAGAGAGTTTGAGAGAATCACACACATCTGAAAGAGGAGCAAGAACCTTCCAGCAGACTTCTCTCCTGTACACTGTTCTCATGTGTGTTTGCAGTTAAAGAGCTGAAAGGTTCTGCTCATGATAGACGCAGTGTGATTTTAGCAGCAGTGTGAGTCTGTGAGTGTAGGCGTTTTCTGTCTGTTACATTAAAGTGCTTTTCACGCTTCTGAGCGTTTGATTGGACGCAGGAGAAGCAGTGATGAATGGCCCTTCAGCTGATTCTACTGTCCTGTTATTCAGATCCTGATTGAAACGCAGTCGGTGTCTCCGCAGCCTCAGCACTTGCGTAGGTGTGTCGCAGGCCTGCGCAGACGAGGAAAGTTTGATTTCTGCTAACATGAGCAGGGTGACATCACCTGGAGCTGTTGGCTTTTAATATAATTGCTGCTGCACTCTGAGCAGCGGGGGATTATGTTGGGGGGGGGCGGAGGAAGAAAAATGGACAAAAAAAGAAGACCCAAAACAGGGTGAAAGATGACAGAGAAATAAAAAGAAAAGAGGAAATGAAAGAGAAAATATGTGAGAGAAACTGGAATGAGAAACTCGTGTGTGTGTGTGTGTGTGTGTCTGTGTGTCTGTGTGTCTGTGTCTGTGTGTGTGTGTCTGTGTGTGTGTGTCTGTCTGTGTGTGTGTGTGTGTGTGTGTGTGTGTCTGTCTGTCTGTCTGTCTGTCTGTCTGTGTGTGTGTGTGTTTGTGTGTCTGTGTGTGTGTGTGTGTATGTGTTCTCATTACCGCTCTGCCTTTACATTGATGTAACATTTCCTGGATGTTTTTTGTAAATGTACAACAGAAGACAGAGAGCGGCCGCCAAGATTCAGAAAACAGAATATACAGCTAAACTAAATGAAACTGCTAAATGTGCAAAAACATCTTAATTATCCTCAGCAACATTTCTTAATTTCTTATTTTTATGTATTTGTGAGCTTTGCCCAACCGGTACTCTGTTGTTTAGATGCTGTGATTTGTTTGGCTCAAAAGAGCCATTAAACACACACACACACACACACACACACACACACACTGAAGTCATAATTGGCGATATAATGACACAAACATTTAAACACACATTTTCAGTGGTCCAAATATACACAAGTGTACGCAAATACACTCATTGTTATTTACACACACGCGCATAGCTGAACTTTGACCTGTTTTTACCTTGTGCAGCGTCTCTAAATGATTTTATCCACTAATGAAGCAGCGAGTGAAATGACACAGAACAGCTTTAGTTCTGCAAAACCCCTCTGAAAACACGCGCGCACACACACACACACACACACACACACTGATGGTGTTTATATGTAGATGTATTTAAAGAACATTGTGTCTCTCTTTATTTGAGAGAACATTATTTTATAGGCATGCAAATTGTACAATATTGCCAAAGCTTGAACATAAAAGTAATACAAATCTAAATAAAAGAAAGAACATAATAACAATGTAACACAAATGAAATGAACAGTGTAACACATTAGAACACATATACATATATACACATTCACCTTCTCTGTCTCTCTCTGTCTCTCTCTCTCTGTCTCTCTGTCTCTCTCTCTCTGTGTCTCTCTCTGTGTCTCTCTCTGTGTCTCTCTCTGTGTCTCTCTCTGTGTCTCTCTCTGTGTCTCTCTCTGTGTCTCTCTCTGTGTCTCTCTCTCTCTGTGTCTCTCTCTGTGTCTCTCTCTCTGTGTCTCTCTCTCTGTGTCTCTCTCTCTCTGTCTCTCTCTCTCTGTCTCTCTCTCTCTGTGTCTCTCTCTCTGTGTCTCTCTCTGTGTCTCAGGCCAACGTTCAGGTATTTCACCTGGCACACGTGTGTTCTGGGAATCATGGGCTGTGCTGTGATGATGTTTCTGATAAACGCCATCTACACGTCTGCCAGTATCGCCTTCATGCTTCTGTTACTGCTGCTGATTCATTATTTGAGTCCTGTCAGCAGCTGGGGGTGTATCAGCCAGGCCCTCATCTTTCACCAGGTACACCCACCCCCCAACACACACACACACACACACANACACACACACACACACACACAGACACACTCATGCAGAAACACAGTCATACACGCACTCACACACAAACACATGCACTCAGACACACCGACAGTCTGTCCTCTGCTACTGTTGCCAGGAGACTGTCACCTTAAGAACTGTTGGCAGGCTACAGGCACCATGAGAGGGTTTGTTCCAATAGAAATATTACAGCCACTTGTTGCAACCACACACACACACACACACACACACAGTGTCTGTCACACAGCAGCTTTATCAGCAGCTTTTGGAGTTGTTACAGTAACGCTGTGGCCTCACAGAACCAGACATGAGTATTAGCACAAACTCTGTTTGCAGTGAATCGGCCGCTCACAGTCCTGATGTGTTTTCAGGTGCGTAAATATCTGCTGATGCTGGATGTTCGTAAAGATCACGTGAAGTTCTGGAGACCTCAGGTTCTGCTGATGGTGTCTAACCCCAGGAGCAGCGTGGGATTGATCACCTTCATCAACGACATCAAGAAGAGTGGCCTGTATGTGCTGGGTCACGTCCAGCTGGGAGATCTGGGTGAGAGAGACAGAGTGTGTTTTTGGGAGAGAGTGCGTGTGTGTCCCCTTAAGAGTGCATGCGTGTGAGGGTGTGTGCAGCATTTAGAGATATACAGGTGTGCATGTCATTGTAAATGTAAGAGAACTCTCTGTCTCCAGACGTTCTCCCTTCAGACCCCCTGCAGTGTCAGTATGACTCCTGGTTGTCTCTCGTGGATCATTTGAATATTAAAGCGTTTGTGAATCTGACGCTGGCAGATTCCATCAGACACGGAGTTCAGCACCTGCTGTTTATATCAGGACTGGGTGAGCGACAGATGCCGCACACACACACACACACACACACACACACCTCATTTTCTTCTGTTGGTTTGGGGCGGGTGACAGATGTCAAGGTGACTGTACACTTCACAGTATAGTTACTTCTGCTGGGAACTTTATACAGTAACAATTGATATATTTAATTCATTTCTTTATTCTTCTTTGGTTCTGCAGGTGGTATGAGGCCCAACACACTCGTGCTTGGTTTCTATGATGACGTGCCACCTCAGGACCGACTCCAGGACTCCACCCTGTCGATGGGCAAATCCCCCGAAACTTCTGCTCAGGCTGATGACCCAGAAGACCACGACAACCCACCTTTCCATTTTCCTCCTGTGCGCGGGGATGTCGCTGTGGGCAGAGGCAGAGTTTGGGGCGGGAAGTCTCTCAGCCCTCAGGAATACGTCTGCATAATCGCGGATGCTGTTAAGATGCTAAAGAACGTCGCGCTGGCTCGATATTTTGGACAGTTCGATCGGACACAAGCTCTTCGAGGTCCGATCTTTGTGGATGTTTGGCCGGTGAATCTGCTGCGGCCAGACAGCGCGGCATATGTCGACACCTGCTCACTTTTTTTGCTACAACTAGCCTGTATTCTTAACATGACAAGGGCATGGCAGAAAGCTAGACTCCGCCTCTTTCTCTGCATAGAAGCAGGGCGGAGCCTCAAGGGGACGGAACACAAGCTTGGGCTTCTTCTGAAAGAGCTGCGGATGAAGGCGGATATCTGCACCGTCCCCTGGGACAGCCAGGTCGCCCTTCACTGGCAGAGGCAGACGCAGACGCACTCAGAAATACATGAAAGGGAGGGGCTGGAACGGGATGTGGGTGGAGTCGAGGCAGATGAAGTGTACGCAAACAGTTTCCAGAGCAACACCTCGCGAGTTTCAGATGAGTATTTACAGGCAGTAAACAAACTGATCTTGGACCAGCTGCTCTGCCCACCTGCAATCCGCTTTCTCTATTTGCCACGCCCTCCTGCAGACACCAGCCGTTACCATGACTACCTGCATCAGCTGGAAGTGCTCACGCGCGACCTGGGCCCGACCCTCTTGATTCACGGGGTCACGCCGGTCATCACCACTGACCTGTGAGCTTCACTCCTCTAGTGCTGACATCACTCGTTCAGTCGCTCTTTACTGACCACTGTCCTACTGATGGTTGTGTTACGAAGAGAGATTTGAAAGGATGAAAGAAAGAAATGATTTCTTTTATTCTTTGTTTGAATGTTCTGAACACTGCACAGATTTATGAGATGAGACGGTACGATCATGAAAATAATTCAGTCTGCTTTCACTCCTTACATTCCATGTCGTTCTGTTCCTTCTCTTGTTTTCCTCAGATTGTAACTGGACATCAGGTGGAAATCTGAAGTGATTCACCTTCTATCTCTCTTCTTAAATATTTAAGAAGAGATTTTGGTACTATTGCTAAATATTTGTCTTATTTCCAACAAAAGCTGGAATGTTGCAGGAAGTTTTTAGCCACTCTGAAAGTGTTTTGCTTTTCACTCCAAAGCAGCAAGCACTTGCAAGTGTGTTTATTTAAAGCAATGGCTGTTTTTCTACAGTTTCCCACATGACCACTGTGTGTTTTTAGGCCAGATTGCTGTTGTACTGACCATGAAACCAAAGGGCTTTGTGTTAGCTGTGTGTGTGTGCTGTGTATAAGAGGGGTGAGTATGTGTGCCTTGCTTTACAGAATACCTAACAAAAACACACAAATACGTCTTACAAACACTGTAACATACCTCCAGATGGATGTACAAAAGAAACACTCTTTTCTGTGTTTGTATTGTTTTTATTATAAATTCATTTTAAACGCTGTAAAAAATAAGTCTATGTAAAAAAAGATGGATGATGGATATTAATTAATAAATAAATGTTTGCTTACTGTTGTCTGTTATTTTGGTTGGGGGAAGTCGAGTTGAAGGACTCCTGTCTTGATGGTCAGCTGGTTATTTGAACTGTGTGTGTGTGCGTGCATGCACGTGTGCGTGTCATGTTCATCACCATGACGACAGAAGCAGTTGTCGTTACTATAGTGATGTGTGCTGCACATTTAGGCTAAAAATGACAGAATAGATGATACACTAATTGAGTCAGAATATCATAAAATTCTGTTTTATTTCAGCTTCAATTAATGGCTTTTCTATGTATATATTTTTGAATAATGATGAACAGCTCGTACCTCTTCTGATTGGTGTTTGTGTATGGCATCACTAAAGCATTTCTTTGTATGAATCTCTTGAGTTTTCACAGTGTTCAGAAACAGCGCACAGAATCCCCTGTTTTTCTCAGCCCTGAGCTGGGACCAACGCGTGGGGCTGGGACCAACGCGTGGGGCTGGGACCACCTGATCACAGGGGATTCACTGATGTTCATTCAACCTGTTATATTGGCACACTGTCATTTATTGAACATCAGTTCTGGTGTAAGTACAACAGCAGCATGTTATGATGAAGGTTTATGACTTATGAAAAGTCCATTATCTGTCCATACATCTGTCCATCCGTCCGTCCATCATCGCATCCATTCATGCATGCATCCATCTCACTCTAGCGTTCTGTTTCCTGTGTATTCAGACTCAAATCTCTCTCCTCCAGGTCTCTTTTTTTTCTCTCTTTTTGAGCAGTAATGTAATGAAGACTTTTCTGCCCTCCGTGTGTTTCTAACCCCTCCGTTCTTCTCACTCTTATTTTTCTTTCTGTCTCTCTGTAATTACTGTCGGTTGGATTGTTTTTCTCAGGTGAGTGCGCCCAGTTCTCATCGCCGTGGGAACAGCTTGACACTAAATTATAACTTCTGCTCCATAACAAAAGCGATAAAAGAGAGAGCGTTAAAGAGAGAGAGAGAGAGAGAGAGAGAGAGAAAATGGCAGAGTGAATTTAATTGTTTCTGTTTGTTTGTTTGTCGGTGTTGTGGGTAATTAGCACATTGTGAGAGAGGCGTGAATAAGTGCGCAAAACTCACCAAGCGGAACAGAGTCGTGTTCATTCGAAACATTCAGCCCCTACTGCTCCACACACACACACACACACACACACACACACACACCTGAAGACTCATCTGCTAATACACTCTGCATGTCTCTGCTTCTTGGGGGCTCATTTGAAAATCACTTTTTCCACTTACAATTATAATGCAAATAAGTCTTTAAAGGCAACTTGAAATCAAAATAAACTTTATTTACTTTCTAATACACACTCATTTTTTATTGTACGTTTTCATCAGTTCTTTAAATTCAATAATGTTTTACACTCTTCCTCTGTCATAACTTTCTTTTCGTCTGCCGTCACTGAGGCTGTTTGCTCTGTTGGTTCATGTTTGAGAATAGAGTTGAATTTACAATAGTGTCACTGTTGTTTTGTTTACCAAAATACTTCAGAATATCTTCTTTTGTGTTCCACAGATGAAAACATCATACAGGTTTAGAATGACATGAGGGTGAGTAAATGAAAGAATTTTATTTTTGGGTGAACTTTAGTGTGGAGTTTGTGGAGTACTGTCTATTGCTGGTTATTGAGCTTAGTGTTTAGTATTAATAATAGGTTAGTGTTAGGTAATATAGGACTTATTGCAACAGAGCTAGTTAATAAACATGCTGTTGATATGTGTTCTGCTTCACATTGCAGTGTTGTGGGGCAGAACTGCCCATTGAGACTGACTGACTTTGCATGTGATCTTTAGTGGTGAGTACAGCAGAACATACAGTTGTACTGATGGACTGTGTTTACTTGCATCTAAATGTCTCAATTAAAGACTTCCAGGTGTCATTAAGCTCATAAACTGAGTTTATATGTGCAGCAGACGTTTGTGAGCGCTGGGCGAGGCTGAAATTAAATGTTGAGTAATGTGTGCAGTTTGTTGTTTTTCAGTATGTGGAATATGATTCTTTTGTGTGTTTAAATGTTTTTTCTGGCAGGTTTAGGTGGGTTCAGGGAGATGGCAGACTCTTGTATTGATTTATTCA
>JAZGTI010009422.1:0-18854 GCA_036877585.1 Botia kubotai | reverse complement strand
TCTCTCTGTCTCTCTCTCTGTCTCTCTCTCTGTCTCTCTCTCTGTCTCTCTCTCTGTCTCTCTCTCTGTCTCTCTCTCTGTGTCTCTCTGTCTCTCTCTCTGTGTGTCTCTCTCTGTGTCTCTCTGTCTCTCTCTCTGTCTCTCTCTCTGTCTCTCTCTGATTATTTTTAGTCCTTCACATAGACATACATATACATTATGCTTGGTTATACGCAGGATTATACAATTTTCAAGACATTATTCCGGTTTAACTAGGTTCTCTAGTAACTAATAACTCTCTAATAACTAGGTTATTTACCTCTTAATACTGGGATTAGAATTGACAGTTTATTTTTGGTCTCTGATCTTTTTGTGCATAATTCATCATTGTTTCATAATCTTTCTGTGCTTCTGGAATGGAAACTTTGATTTTTGCTGACAACCGAGGCTTGATAAATGAGATTTTTACACATTTGTAGGAAATTCGAGTGTTGCATGACTGTGCAAAAGCATGACAGTGCAAACGCATCACAGTTGCGATGCATTCTCTTGAATTGTCTTGTCCTTATGATCTGCTCGCTTTTTCAAATGAAAAGTGTTATAATCCTTAGCATTGAGGGTTTGTTCTTATCCATAACCCTACACCGATATGAACAAGAGGAGCAGCAGTAATAGATGCTTTAGCATGCTCTACAATCCTTTTTACACTCTAGTCACATCCTGTTATATACCAACTACATGCTGGGGTGGTAATGACCCTAAATATGTACTTCTCTCTTTGAACTGCTGAACTATTTACAGACGTCCTTTCCCAACTCATCCAATGAGAACTCTCCAGTGAGCCCAGCAGATGAGCAGGGTCAGGGAGAGAGTCCCACTCCCCTGGAGGAAGAGGAGCCAGCGTTCCCCCACACTGAACTGGCCAAGCTGGATGACATGATCAACAGGTAGAGTTCTAGCCTCTATTTGGTCATAGTATGTCAGGTCACCCTAAGGAAAGCATATTTTGTTATATGAATGAATTAATGTTTTTCATGCTCAGACCTCGCTGGGTTGTTCCAGTTTTGCCAAAGGGTGAATTAGAGATTCTTCTTGAAGCTGCTGTAGATCTTTGTAAAAAAGGTAAACAGTTCCCAAATCATGTTATTGTTTTGATGCTGCCTGTCGGCCTTTAACATTTTTCACTGTTGTGTTCATGAGTAACAGCAGTGTGATCTTCATCTTGTTTTTGGCTTTTGCTCTCAGATGAGTTCTTACGTTTCTTTAAATGTCAGCCCCTTTTTTTCCATTTCTGTCTTAAGGGCTTGATGTCAAGTGTGAAGCCTGCCAGCGTTTCTTCCGAGATGGTTTGACAATATCCTTTACGAAAATATTGACAGATGAGGCTGTGAGTGGATGGAAGTTTGAGATCCATGTGAGTTCTGCAACATGAGTTGCACTGCCATTTTCATCATGGTCGTGCATCTGAAACGCATTTCATTATTTGCACATTAAAGTGTTTTGCCAACTGTCTGGGTCGTCTTACTAAGAATTGATTGCTGCTTTGAGCAACTGAGAATAAATGTGATGTTATTTTTGGTAGCCTTCATCCAATTTAGCTGTTTGATTAAAATGTCAACGCATTGATCAAAGAGCTCCTTTCAGTAAAACAGAGCCAGCACTGAGACATAGCCGTGAGGCATCCCTCTCAGATGAGGCTTGTTCAGCTGCTCCAAAGCACAACCACAATGGCACTACAATCCTACAGAATTTCAGATCTAGCACACTGTGTTTTGCTGTACATTGAGATGAATAAACAGCCCGTGTCTTGTTTCTCTCTCTAGCGCTGTATCATTAATAACGCCCACCGACTGGTGGAGCTGTGTGTGACCAAGCTCTGTCAGGACTGGTTCCCTCTGCTTGAACTGCTGGCCATGGCCACCAACCCTCATTGTAAGTTCCACATCTACAATGGTACTCGGCCCTCAGAAACAGTGCCTGCTGGAGTTCAGCTGGCTGAAGATGAGCTGTTTGCCCGGCCACCTGACCCTCGCTCTCCCAAGGTAAGAGGCGCTTGTGTCAGCAATTTAAAAGCAATTTAAGATGGACTCTCATAAAGCATTCTTTTGGATTCTGTATGCTGAGTTGTACCACATAGAAAGAGCAATGAAAAAGCTAATTTAATGTACAGTTACGAGAAGAAGGATGTTGGACCAATGAGATTACTCGGTGGGCGGGGCTAAGGGGGGCATTAGTCCTCTTTGAAATAATGTTGCAGTTTCCTGTTATTAATGTATGTTTATGAGTCCGTTTTGAGTTCATGTCATGTGTTTTTGTGCAGTATTGGTACAGTCACTAAAACCTGTTTGTTTGTTTTCTTCAGGGCTGGTTGGTGGATTTAATAAACAAATTTGGCACGTTAAACGGGTTTCAAATTCTGCATGATCGTTTTATAAGTGGCCAGGCTCTGAATGTTCAGATCATCGCTGCACTCATTAAGTAAGAACAATTAAACACATTTAACCTGTTTGCCGGGAAGTTGGAGTATTTTAATCGTGCTAAATTTGAACTGATTTTTGCAGGCCTTTTGGACAGTGCTACGAGTTTCTCACATTGCACACGGTGAAGAAGTTCTTCATTCCCATCATAGAAATGGTTCCTCAGTTTTTAGAAAACCTCACTGATGAGGAATTGAAAAAGGAAGCAAAGAACGAAGCCAAAAACGATGCCCTGTCTATGATAATCAAGTCTCTGAAGAACCTGGCCTCTCGGGTGCCAGGACAAGAGGAAACAGTGAAGAATTTAGAGATATTTCGGTTAAAAATGATTCTTAGGTGAGATGAAGGTTAGCTTAATATTTTTAAAACATTATCCTGTACGGGCCGTTATCTTGATGACTGACTTTTCTGCTACAGGTTATTGCAGATTTCCTCTTTTAATGGCAAAATGAATGCACTGAATGAAGTAAACAAGGTGATCTCGAGTGTGTCCTACTACACTCATCGCCATGGCAACCCTGAAGAGGAGGAGTGGCTTACAGCAGAGCGCATGGCGGTAAATAAACAATGAACTGGACGATGTTGTTCAATCTTGTTAGTCTTGGTTCTTTGTTGAAAATGAAAATGTTTCGTTAGTTAGCAATTAAGGCAGCGTAGTTGTTTTTCTTGCTATGCTGGTTGAAAGTCTCTTCACATCCTGATTACAATCGCTAAACGTGACACTAGTAAAGTGATCTAAATATATTTATATAAATATTTATCTTCTGTGAAAGGTACAGGACTGTGACCGTACTGTAACCGACTTACTGTACTTTTAAACATGGGTTTGTTTCCACAGGAATGGATTCAACAGAACAACATTTTGTCAATTGTGCTGCGAGACAGCCTGCATCAGCCCCAGTATGTGGAGAAACTTGAGAAAATCCTGCGATTTGTCATTAAAGAAAAGGCCCTGACCCTTCAGGATCTGGACAACATCTGGGCTGCTCAGGTGAGGGAACTGGCAGACAAAATGAATGTCACAAAGACGTAATCTTTAAAAATGTAGTATATCATCTTCAGTTCTTGAGAATATAATAGAACCATACATAATATCTAACCTTGATTAGATTGTGTTTTGTAGTAATGGTGTTTATATCCTCAGGCTGGGAAGCATGAGGCTATTGTGAAGAATGTTCATGATCTTCTCGCAAAGCTAGCTTGGGATTTCTCACCTGAGCAGCTGGATCATCTCTTCGACTGCTTCAAGGTAATTTGTGATCAATTGATTATTACAGGAACTATTCATAATGTCAAAAACAATGTAATAATTGTGTGTAAAATATAAAGAACTTACATTATATTTGTTTCTTTAGAACTGTATTTTCATGCTTGCTTTTTGTGTTTATCACTTTACCAGCATCCCCACAGATTGCAGAACTTCTGTCCTCAAAACATTCATGTTCTACTTTACAGGAGAGCTGGACAAATGCAACTAAAAAGCAGAGAGAGAAGTTACTGGAATTGATTCGTCGGCTGGCAGAAGATGACAAGGATGGTGTAATGGCTCATAAAGTTCTGAACCTGCTGTGGAATTTGGCCCACAGTGATGATGTTCCTGTGGACATCATGGACCAGGCCCTTAGCGCTCATATCAAGATCTTGGACTATAGCTGCTCTCAGGTACCTTGCTCAACAGCAGTTGCACTTACAGCAGATTTGTGCAGCATCAAATGCACAGCAAGACGTACACGTCACAGCAGGTTTGATGCCAGTGCTGGTTTTCACTGATTATTATTGACACCAAACCTGGTATAATGCGTCTTGTTGTACAATGTAATTCTGATGTGCGTATACATGTATGAATGTATGTATGTATGTATGTGTGTGTTGTGTATACATGTATGTGTATATTTAAGTTAATACATTCTTTTCCCATCACAGTTATCTATCTATTTGTATATTAATTTTCTGTTTGTTTTATGCTGTGTGTTCTGTACAGCTTCTTTAAAAAGGCGCTATAGAAGTGAATTGAAGATGTTAAACTGAGAACTGTGTTTTTATGCGATGCAGGACAGGGACACTCAGAAGATGCAGTGGATAGACAGATTCATAGAAGAACTGAGAACTAATGACAAATGGGTGATTCCTGCACTGAAGCAAATTCGGGAGATCTGCAGCCTCTTTGGAGAAGCTCCCCAGAATTTAAGGTAACAGAACTCTACAGAACGGTCTGTAACACTGGATACTTGTGTTTTACTTTCGTAAAATGCAAAATGTTTGCTCTTATTTATTCTGTCCGGTATCAACACCATGAAGCAAGAGTAACAAACATACAGTAGCAAATGTATCGCTACAACATCCCTGTTATTTTTCAGAAAGAAAATGCATATTAACTTATTAAACAGCTTAAACGGGTAAGTGGACAGCTGATTTCGATCAAACATTATAGCTCATTTAAACCAATAAGCATATTCTTTTCATGTTAGCATAAAAAGTTTATTTTATTTTAATTAGTAATTTATGAAAGCATGTGAAAATCAGCTTGTTGTCCCCTCATGTAATCAAACCATCAATCAATAGGCACGGATTTGCTTACTTTATAAACCAGCGAAATATAATTATAAATAATATAATTAAACTCTGAACCGCACGCTTTTCATGACAACAAATGAAATTTCTCTGCCTTTGCTTTTGTTTCAGTATGTGTGGCACACACTATAACCTTGAACATTCAGATTGAACAAGGAACATATTCATTTTTAATGTGCTTGTTTCTATTCTGCCTTTTATACGCAAAATGCCAGCCCTCATACACAATATACATGAAGTGTACATGAAGTATAACGGACATATGCATATTAAAGCAATCATAGGAAGATCTGTTAAATCGGTCTTGTTTTACTACACTGATGTGTGTGTCTGTGTTTGCAGTCAAACGCAGCGCAGCCCCCATGTGTTTTATCGGCATGACCTGATCAACCAGCTGCAGCACAACCACGCGCTCGTGACACTTGTAGCAGAAAACCTGTCCGCATACATGGAGAATATGAGGCAGTTCTCCAAAGGTCTGTGTGCTCACAGTATTTTGATGGCAGTGTGAAACTGAATGTGCATTTCATGAGACTTTTTTGCATTTTCCTGTCTTTAAATATTTGTAAATGTGGTTTGTGTGTGTCATCAGAGCACTCAGACTTTGACCCTCAAACTGTCAGGACAGGAAGTCGGTATAGTCACGTACAGGAAGTCCAGGAGCGACTCAATTTCTTAAGGTATTTACTTTAGAAACTTCCTGTTCATTGTACAGTCCAGGGCTCGCAAAATTTTGAAATCCCTGGTAGCCCTTCGGCAGGCACTCTTCAGATTTTGGTAGCCCGAAATGAATTTAAGTAGCCCAAATAAAAAAAGACATTATTTTTAATGTAGAATATTGTAAAGGAGACAAAACATCAATCAAAAACGTTTTCACAATAAACACAAATAACAGCATATAAAATATAATAGAATCAAATTACAATCATTATCACATTGGTTCTAACTGAACTGAAATTTCTATGAACTTGTAAAAGCATTATAGAACATAATTTAGTCTGTGTCAGATTTTGAATCTGAAATATCAAGTGAAGTTACAGAAAATGCCACTCGACATTGAGGTCATAGCATCTCCTCCATCAGTTTCTCCATCTGTGTAACGGTCTCCACTTCAGAACTGAAATACCTGTGTAAATCCATGCGTTCTGAAAACAAACTTCAGAAAAGTTCACAGGATTGAACCACAAGAGGTCTGCTGTGATAATGCTCTTCACTTCTTAGTGACCTCTCAGTAAACGACTAAATGTCTGCATGCTTCAGGTTCTTACTGAAGGACGGGCAACTCTGGCTGTGTGCGCCTCAGGCCAAACAGATCTGGAAGTGCCTGGCGGAGAACGCAGTGTTCTTGTGCGATCGAGAAGCTTGTTTCAAATGGTACTCCAAACTCATGGGGGATGAACCCGACCTTGACCCCGACATCAACAAGGACTTCTTTGAGAACAATGTGCTGCAGCTCGACCCCTCACTGCTGACGGAAAATGGCATGAAGTGCTTTGAACGATTCTTTAAAGCGGTCAACTGCAGGGAAGGCAAACTGGTGGCCAAACGCCGTGCGTACATGATGGACGATTTGGAACTGATAGGGCTGGATTACCTGTGGAGGGTGAGACTCGATTTGTACACTCTGTTGGAGTGTTGTTTGTTTCCATTATGCAGCGTTGTCCAAACTCATTCTCAGTCGTAGTAATGTAAACTCTGCCTTCTTTCCTCTTTTCTATTGACAGGTTGTGATCCAAGGAAGTGATGATATTGCCAGCCGAGCAATTGACTTGCTGAAGGAGATTTATACAAACCTTGGACCAAAATTACAAGCCAATCAGGTAGCGGCCCAGTGGAGACGCACATCAGCCTCTCGCCTTCTTGCTTACTGGAGTGTTTCTGTTTACCATCAGTCCTGTCACTGTTTGCAGGTGGAAATCCATGAAGATTTTATCCAGTCTTGCTTTGACCGTCTCAAAGCCTCGTATGACACCCTGTGTGTGCTGGATGGTGATAAAGACAGCATTAACTGTGCCAGACAGGAGGCCATCCGCATGGTCCGGGTTCTGACTGTACTCAGGGAGTATATAACTGAGTGCGACAGTGACTACCATGAGGAGAGAACCATTCTGCCCATGTCTAGGTAACTCATGAGCCACTCATACTTACAGCTGAATGTATACCACAGTTCAAATACAGTTCAGCTTAACATTTAAACAAGTCATTTGTGCTTTAATTTCCCAGAAGATTTGAAATACTATCACTAATGAAACATTTGTTTGTTAGCGTCATAAGCACGACATTGTTGCAGGACTAGCAGTTAGTTTGATTGGGGAAAGTCATTATTTCTACAGTTCTGTGAAATGTGAAACGCTTGCGCTTGAATTCACTGCTTCAGTTCATAGTAAAACTTTTCAAACAGTTGTCTTCATTTGGGTTTGTGTCCTCGTGTGAGATGTTCAGATTTTGACAATTTGGCGTTTCCTTTCAGGGCATTCCGAGGAAAACATATCACGCTAGTTGTGCGTTTCCCAAACCAAGGACGACAAGTGGATGACCTCGACATCTGGTCTCACACCAACGACACAATCGGCTCTGTGCGACGCTGCATTCTGAACCGAATCAAAGCCAACAGCACACACACCAAGATTGAGCTGTTCATTGGGGGAGAGATCATCGATCCAGCAGATGACAGAAAACTGATCGGGCAGCTGAACCTCAAAGACAAAACTGTAAGCATTCATGTGTTGTTCTGAATTCTCTCAGTAGACACTTTCACACACTGACCTGATGATGTACATTTAACAAGATTTTGCGAACAAATTGACAGCAAATCAGCTCAGACAGTTGCCTGTTTTAGAAGGGATAGTTCACCCAAAAATAAAAGTTTAAATAATCATCCTCATGCCTTCCAATCTGCATGACTTTCTTTCTGTGAAACATAAGTGTTAATGAGTGAAGATACTGTTTCGTTTTCAATACAAGAAATGAAAGTGACTGAGGCTGTGAGTTTCAATTGTAAGCTTAATGTCTCTTAATGTCTTAACAAAAGAAGGAACATGAATTTACGCAATGAACACGCGTAAATGAATTTTTGAGTAAAGTTTGGACAGTAAAAAAAAGAAAATCTCTATACTGTTGGTGTGCAATTTGTAGTTTGAGTGCAAGTTAGAAGCTAACCGTCATCACTGTTACAAAAGTACCTTTTTGTTTGAAGCTTATCACAGCCAAGCTCACCCAGGTCAGCTCCAACATGCCTTCCAGTCCAGACAGCTCGTCAGACTCCTCCACCGGCTCTCCTGGTAACCATGGAAACCACTACAGTGACGGTCCAAACCCTGAAGTAGAGAGCTGTCTTCCTGGTGTGGTAAGTGTCAGTGGGTCCGGGGTTTCTGTACAGTCAGCCTGTTATTACTGTAAAATAATCCTCTTTACCGTAAAGTAAGTTCCTGTGTATTGCATGTAACAACAGGACGTTCCCGTACATCTGACATTCTGCTTCTTACCATCTCAGATAATGTCGCTGCACCTGCGCTACATCTCTTTCCTCTGGCAAGTTGCGGATCTGGGCTGTAATCTCAACATGCCCCTCCTGAGGGACGGAGCTCGTGTTCTAATGAAGCTCATGCCTCCAGGTGCTGCGTATGCTTCATTATATTAAATGATCATTTAAACTGATCTTCGTTCATTACTCACTGTTGTTGCCTTGCAGATAACAGCACAGTGGAGAACCTGCGGGCCATCTGTCTGGATCATGCCAAACTTGGAGAAAACAGCCTCAGTCCCACCCTGGACTCGCGTTTCTTTGGACCATCACCGTCTCAAGTGCTTTACCTGATAGAGGTTTGTCTTTATAACAATACATGATACGTGATGAATTTATATCTGTAGTTTACTGAACTCGCATGGATTCTCAGACAAATAGCTGCTTGTGTGTTTCTGTCCAGAAGGCATTTCTTAATGACAGGCTTTGGTGTCTCTATGTCACAGGTGGTGTACGCCTTGCTCATGCCTGCGAGTGGAACGCTAGGAGAAGATGCTTGTGACTTCCAGTACAACTTCCTAAAGAGTGGTGGCTTGCCCCTTGTTCTGAGCATGCTCACCAGGAATAACTTCCTGCCAAACGCTGACATGGAGACCCGGCGCGGTGCATATCTCAACGCTCTAAAAATAGGCAAACTTCTGCTGACAGCTGTAGGCTTTGGCCATGTGAAGTCTGTGGCAGAGGCCTGCCAGCCTGCGGTGGAGGGCACAGTGCCTGTATCGCCTGTAAGTCACATCTGTTTTAGCCACTGATGACATGAATATATCATGATTATATCATGATTCTGAATACAATCCAGCAAATACACAATAACACAAGATACAAAATAATACAGTGTTCAGGCCAATGCAGGTGAATTGTGCAGTTGTAATGCCAGTAGGTGGAATGTAGTAGTGGAATGTTAATCAATTATTTTATGTGTCTATCAGATTTTTCTCTGATGCAGTACTAAACATTTCATTTCTTTTGAGACTATAACCTTTCTGCCTCTTGACACTCTTCAATCACAGTAGATTTAATGTCTCTTCAATGTTTAAAAACATGGTTTTTATTTGACAGATAAACCAGACCACACATGACCAGGCTCTGGTGCTCCAGAACGCCCTGCAAAACATCCCGCACCCCTCAGCTGAGTGCATGCTGCGCAACGTGGCCATCCGCCTCGCCCAGCAGATCTCCGATGAGGTGTGTTCCACAACATCTGCAGAAACATCTGCACCCACAGTTTTCATTCAAAAAGTCTATAATGTCAATTATGATAGAAAGGAGTAAACAAGTAAAAGTTGATTTTGGAAAAAAAACAAATGTTCTAAAATGTTTTCTGAAATTCCCTTGTCTTTGTTATGTGTGGCATTAAGAAATGTACCAAACAAAAACGAATCATTCCCGGGTCAAATTAGTTTGTCCTTCTTTTCCCAGAACTTCTTCCAGGCCTCCAAGTATATCCCAGACATCTGTGTCATCCGAGCGGTTCAGAAGATGGTCTGGGCTTCAGGCTGCGGCTCTGTCCAGCACGTCTTCAGCTCTAATGAAGAGATCAGCAAGATCTATGAGAAGGTGCCTCTTCTTACACTGCGTAGCAAGCACACAGCATGTAAATGACTAGAACCTGACTGCATCTTTCTGTCTATGACACAGACTAACGCAGGTAATGAGCCAGATGCAGAAGATGAACAGGTGTGCTGTGAGGCTCTGGAGGTCATGACCCTGTGCTTCGCTCTTATGCCCACTGCACTGGATACACTTAGCAAAGAAAAGGCCTGGCAGACCTTCATTATAGACCTGCTTCTGCACTGCCAGAGCAAGTGAGTCCTAGCACCTATCTGTTAGACGTGATGTAGAGGTCATTCAGAGTTCAGGCTGACATCATACTGCCCCGTCTCTGGCTTTAAACACTCTATTAGAAACCAAAAACAATAAGAAAACACTAAAACACTCACGGTTGGCTATAAAAAGACCAGACGGACAGACAGTAAATCAGTTCTTATACATGACTGTGAGTCTGTAGTGTACAGCATGAGTTCATAAAAGTTGATGAGTTTATGTTTCCTGTAGCTCAGCTGAGCTGTGCAGTAGTGATATGGTTTAATTCGCAGAGAACACACACTGGTCAAATGTATAGCTTGAATGCACTGTAAGTCACTGGAGAAAATTATGCAGCATCTGCCAAATGCACAGATGTTACTGTCAATAAATAAATATATACTGGTCAGCGCTGTTGAGATGGTAGTATTACTTAAACAAGTGGAGGCTTAGACCTGGAAACTGTATTCTTTACATCATGATTTAAGCGGTTTGGCCATTACAGACTTTGACAGGTTTGTAATTTCTGCTTGTTTCTAGGTCTGTTCGTCAAATGGCTCAGGAACAGTTTTTCCTCATGGCCACCAGATGCTGTATGGGCCATAGACCTCTTCTGTTCTTCATCACCCTCCTCTTCACTGTTTTAGGTGTAAGTTCTTCCGTATTGCTCTTCAAATGTCTCATCATCATTCACAGCATCACCTGATTGTGTTGTTTTGGTTTCCCAGAGCACGGCGAAAGAGCGAGCGAAGCATGCTTCTGATTACTTCACTCTCCTGAGGCACTTACTCAACTATGCATTTAACAGTAACATTAACCTTCCAAATGCAGAAGTTCTTCTAAACAACGAGATCGACTGGTTGAAAGGAATCCGGGTGTGTCCATGTACACACACTATGCAGAGAATGGTTTTGGTACTCTTGGGTGGTCTAATTTTTAAAGTCTTGGTTCCTCTCAGGGTGAAGTGAAGAGGACAGGTGAACCTGGGGTTGAGGAGACCATTTTAGAAGGTCATATAGGTGTCACGAAAGAGCTGCTGGCTTTCCAGACTCCAGAGAAGAAATACTACATAGGGTGTGAGAAAGGAGGGGCCGGTCTCATCAAGGTGAATGTGATATCTTATGTCTGGCTCATATTGTCATAACTATGTGCGACACAAGTTTCTGGCATCAGGTCAGGTTTCTTCAGATGTCGACGCAGTTGACGTTGTAGTTTAGTTGATAGAGCGTTGTGTTGGGCATCACAAAGGTTGTAGGTTCAAATTCCAGGAACACACATGCATCAGATGTGTAGCTTGAATGCTCTTACATTTACTGTGGTAAAAAGCGTCTGCCAAATGCGTGAATACATATAGAAGTGCTGCTTCCTAGTTTTGTTTTTATAACTGTTACTAATTGATTGTTTGTTTGTCATTTAGGAGTTAGTGGATGACTTCCTCTTCCCAGCATCTAACGTGTATCTTCAGTATATGAAGAGTGGAGAGTTCCCCACTGAGCAAGCCATACCTGTGTGTAGCACTCCAGCCTCCATCAGTGCCGCTTTTGAGCTGCTGGTCGCGCTCGCCGTTGGATGTGTGCGAAATCTCAAGCAGATTGTGGACACCCTAACTGATATGTACTACATAGGTACTACTGTTATGTGTCTTAACATTAGAGATTTGGTTGAGAATTTGACAACAGTGTGGTAAGGCTCATAAGATTTTTGCAGTTATTTAATTGTTTATGCTGACAGGTTGTGAACCGCTGACAGAATGGGAATATTTGCCGCCTGTTGGTCCGCGGCCCACCAAAGGTTTTGTGGGCCTGAAAAATGCAGGTGCCACGTGCTACATGAACTCAGTGATCCAGCAGCTGTACATGATTCCCCCCATCAGAAACGGCATCCTGGCCATCGAAGGCACAGGCAGCGATCTGGATGATGATATATCTGGAGACGAGAAACAAGATAATGAGGTACTGACTTCTACTTGTACTTGACTTGTACTGATTTTTGCTTTATTTCCGAGCTTTTGAGTGCTTCACAAGAATTCTGGCCATATGTGAACACTCAGTTCAGTTCACTGGCCCATCTCAGGAAGTGGTCTGAGTTCAGAAGAATTATATCATGTACTGGGAACACATGAACAAATGTTCCAGGTTTATCTCATTTTGACGTTGATGGTATTGTTGTTGCTAATGACACAGTATGCAAAATATCAAGGTTCTTGGACAAAAAAACAAAACTGGAGTTAAACTTGATCTGAGTTCACTTTCAAGGCCAGGGACAATGTAAATGCAAAAAGATTTGCAATGTGAACACTCAAGCTTTAAAATAAGCTTTACATACTGAAGCAAGGAACATTTTGATCATTTTAATTTTAGAGTAATGTGGACCCACGGGACGAGGTGTTTGGTTATCAGCAGCAGTTTGAAGACAAACCTTCCCTCAGTAAGTCTGAGGACAGGAAGGAATACAACATTGGGGTTCTGCGACAGCTGCAGGTCATCTTTGGACACTTGGCCACCTCCAGATTGCAGTACTTTGTGCCTAGAGGATTCTGGAAACAGTTTCGGTAAGAGCTCTTTTTGGGTTATGTTTTTCTTTTGGTTCATGACAAGTGGTCAAAATGGCACTGAAGAAGTTTAGGAAACCCAGTCAGAGCAGTTTGTCAATGGACGGATCTGTTCATCTCCTCTCTGCAGGTTGTGGGGTGAGCCAGTCAATCTGAGGGAACAGCATGACGCTCTGGAGTTCTTTAACTCTCTGGTGGACAGTTTGGATGAGGCGTTAAAAGCATTGGGTCACCCAGCCATGCTGAGCAAAGTTCTGGGCGGCTCTTTTGCAGATCAGAAAATATGTCAGGGCTGCCCTCACAGGTATAGCTGAACTCCAGTACTCATTTGTTACCAATACTACTAATACTAATCACAGTCATTTGTTGGGTCTTTCTTGTGATTTGTTTCTTGATTTTGCTGTTAAAGACCCATATGAACATTTACTATAAATAAAACCAAACACACCATTGATATTTGCAGTAAAACTATGGTTACACAAATGGTAACCAATCTACCAAAAACCATGGTTACTACACTTTTACTATAATAAAGAGCTTGATTCAGTATCAGTGCTTTATGCTTTTTCAGGTATGAATGCGAGGAGTCGTTCACGACGTTGAATGTAGATATCAGAAACCACCAAAATCTCCTCGACTCTATGGAGCAGTACGTGAAAGGAGATTTGCTTGAGGGTGCCAATGCCTACCACTGTGAAAAATGCAACAAGAAGGTGCGTGTTCTGTTTCAAATGATGTTTCATGACTTCAGTCGAGGGTTAATTAGCATAGCGCAGTGTTACGTTTAAGTGTCTGTTTGGCAGGTGGACACAGTGAAGCGTTTGCTCATTAAGAAGCTGCCTCCTGTACTGGCCATCCAGCTGAAACGCTTTGACTATGACTGGGAACGAGAGTGTGCCATCAAGTTCAATGACTACTTCGAGTTCCCGCGGGAGTTAGACATGGAGCCCTACACCATAGCTGGAGTGGCCAAGCTGGAGGGATCTGATATGCATCCAGAGAATCAGGTATTGAACTCATATTCATATGCTGAACTTGTGTGTTTCAGAGACTGGAGAAGTTAAAGACATGCCTATTTGTTTCAGAGACATTTTTTGTTATGCTGATAGCAATCACGGAGTAGTCTAAATGCAATGATAGGATGTCCTTCTTGTCTGTCAAACTATGTATTTGCATATGTCCACCCACCCTGCATCCCCAGACAATCTTCTGTCATCAGTGTGCTCATGTGTGCTCAGGAGAAGAGCTCTGAGGGCAGGGTGGGATGTTGTGCTTTCAGAGCTAGCTTGACATTGCTAGCCTCTCCGAAATTGTCTGTGCAAAAGTTTCAGCTCTCAAATCTGATTGGATGTGCACGCACATAGTCGATTGCCCCAAGACCTGGTGTCTTCTAGTTAGTTATATTACTTGAGTTCATGGGTAGCCCAGTGATGATGCTCAATCTTTCTCAGTTCCTGACAGTGGCTGACAGACAGCCTGGAACTGAGGGTGTGGTTCTTCAACTCTTTACTAACACACAGCAGTACAATGTTACTGAAAGGCTTCTGTCATTTGTATAGTGTTGTGGATCCACAGGATCTTGTGTGTTTATGGCAGCAGGTGATTGAGCAGAACGAGCCATCAGAGCCAGCATCCCCCTGCAGCTCTCGCTACCGCCTGGTGGGCGTGCTGGTCCACTCGGGTCAGGCCAGTGGAGGTCACTACTACTCCTACATCATTCAGAGGAATGGCAGTGGAGGTGAGGGAGAGAGGAACCGCTGGTACAAGTTTGACGATGGTGATGTCACCGAGTGTAAGATGGATGATGATGAAGAGATGAAGAACCAGTGCTTTGGAGGAGAGTACATGGGCGAGGTCTTCGATCACATGATGAAACGCATGTCATACAGGAGACAGAAGCGATGGTGGAACGCTTACATCCTGTTTTATGAGCGCATGGACACTCTGGATAAGGACAGCGAGCTGGTGAAGTATATCTCTGAGCTCACTGTGACCAGCAAACCCCATCAGGTGAAGATGCCCTCCGCCATCGAACGCAGTGTGCGCAAACAGAACGTGCAGTTCATGCACAACCGCATGCAGTACAGCCTGGAGTACTTTCAGTTTGTCAGGAAGCTGCTGACCTGTAACAGTGTTTACTTGAACACACCGCCAGGTACATCTAAGTATTGACCTTTCCCTGTTCTCTCTCGTGCAGCCCTTATTAGTTCTTATTGTTGTTGTTATGAATATTAATATTTTTATTATTAATAATAATAATAATAAAGAGAGCCCGGGAAAATATGACCACTAAAAATCTTCACAATTTTCATAATTGATGGTGCAGAATAAGCTGATCTAGGAGAGAAAGTTGTATAGAAAGTCTAGAGCAGGTTCAAGATTTCATTCGTGGCTTTTAGGTCAAGAGCATGTTTTGCTGGAGGCAGAGGAAACCGCTATGATCAGTGTACAGCTGGCTGCCAGATTTCTCTTCAGCACCGGATTTCACACCAAGAAAATAGTCCGTGGCCCCGCTAGTGACTGGTAAACATATGTTCTTTTCAGACACACGTGTGCGTTTGTCATTTGTGTATTAACTGGTTTGCTGAACTTGTTCATCAACACATTCTTTGACTTGTGTTTCAGGTATGATGCGCTGTGCATTCTGCTTCGTCACAGCAAGAATGTGCGTTACTGGTTCGCACACAACGTCCTCTTTGCATATCCAAATCGCTTCTCTGAGTACCTGCTGGAGTGCCCCAGTGCTGAGGTACGAGGAGCCTTCTCCAAACTCATCGTCTTCATTGCACATTTCTCCCTGCAAGATGGACCCTGCCCCTCACCGATCGCCTCACCTGGACCTTCAAGTCAGGTCAGTTTCAGCATGTTGGGGTTTATCTTTACCCCTAAATGGAGTTTCTAGGGCCAGTTTTAGTTTATTCGGGTTCTTCACTCAATAGGTCAAACTGGATTACCAGTAATGGAATTAATTGGAAATTTGGGGTAATTATTACAAACTGTATCATAAACACATTTACTTCCTCAGCATGACTCTTCATTTGTGTGCCATAATTTTTGTATATTCCCATAAATTCCTATTAGGTTTCCAAAATTCCCAAAAGTTTGCTACCCTATTCACCAATTTCACCGTAAAGACCTATGTTCCTGTTTGTTGTGGCAGGGCTGTGATAATTTGAGTTTAAGTGAGCACCTGTTCCGTGCCGTACTCAATCTGCTGAGACGGGAGGTGTCTGAACATGGCCGTCACCTGCAGCAGTACTTCAATCTCTTTGTCATGTACGGCAACCTTGGTAAGGGGTTCTCATCAACTTTAAGGTTTACATCCAAGTCCTAAACATTACCATGACCATGTTCTCATTTCTGTCTGTCAGGTCTAGCAGAGAAGACGCAGTTGCTAAAACTCGGGGTACCAGCCACCTTCATGCTTGTGGCTTTGGATGAGGGCCCGGGGCCTCCCATTAAATACCAGTATGCAGAGCTGGGAAAGCTCTATACTGTTGTGTCACAGCTTGTTCGCTGCTGTGATGTCACATCGCGTATGCAGTCTTCAATCAATGGTATGAATCTTGCTTATGAGCTGAATTTTTGTATTGTTTATAGATATAGATCTGCAGGTTTATCATCACATACAGTCTTTGGGGTCGTTCAAAGAGAATGTGTCTTTGCATCTAAAAACGTGACAACTGGCTGTTGCATTTTACCTTGATAAAACAGTCAAATGAAAGGGTTGCCAATGCCATTTGTTACTGTAAACAAAAGCTGGCAATGCTGGCCCTGCCTCCGGGTCTTCTGATTGTTCTGGAACTGAGACTGATTAGCCACACAGCTTGTAAACGTTTACATTATTTTTATTTGACACAGTGTCTTACAAACTATCTTCTTTATAGGTAACCCTCCTCTTCCAAACCCGTATGGAGAACCAAACATCACGGCTCCCATCATGCCTCTGCAGCAGATGGTGGTGGACATCCTGTTTGTGCGCACCAGTTATGTGAAGAAGATCATCGAGGACTGCAGTAACTCTGAGGACACCATTAAACTGCTGAGGTTCTGCTGCTGGGAGAACCCTCAGTTTTCCTCAACTGTGCTTAGTGAACTGCTGTGGCAGGTGAGAGAGCTAAAGAGCAGCCAATCACGAGGGTTTAGGTGGAACTTCAGGTGTCTTTTCTGCTCCGCTTTTACTGTTCATATGAAGATGCTAATGTTAATGTGTTGTTGTGTAGGTGGCCTATTCATACACGTATGAGTTACGGCCATACTTGGACTTGCTTCTCCAAATCTTGTTTATAGAGGACTCGTGGCAGACTCACAGGTTGGTCTGGGTTTCCCACAGTTGCATATAAACCAACTTAGACATAATCTGTTATTTACTCACCCTCAGACCATTCAAGGTGTAGGTGACGTTTGTCATGAGTATATCAGTAAAGAATATTTTCTGATAATTGTCTTAATCACCAAGAAGCAGTTTAGTTTCAGCTACAAATCTTCTTTACGTTCTGCTGAAGAGAAGATGGTCACCTACACTATGAGGGTAAATTAACAGCTAATGTAATTTTAGGCTGAACTGTCACTTTAAATTCCAGAAAGAGTTCTTATGGAACAATTACAGAGAGTACAGTGGCATTGAAGCAAATGATTTTCTGATGGATAAATTAACATCCACTTCCTGATTCACATCACAATATTTTGTTCTGTTCTTTCCTTATGGGTGCTTTAGGATCCACAACGTGCTGAAGGGAATTCCTGATGACCGGGATGGACTTTTTGACACCATTCAACGCTCCAAAAACCACTACCAGAAGAGAGCTTATCAGTGTATCAAGTGTATGGTGGCTCTGTTCAGTAACTGCTCAGTGGCCTATCAGATTCTGCAGGTTCGCACGCTGTCACAGTAATGCTGCTAGAATGTGAAATTGAAGTGTGTTTACGCCAAAACCAACTTTAGATTGTTCTCATTTGCAGAGTAATGGTGATCTGAAGAGGAAGTGGACGTGGGCAGTGGAGTGGCTCGGAGATGAGCTGGAACGGAGGCCGTACACTGGCAATACTCAGTACACGTATAACAACTGGTCCCCTCCTGTCCAGAGCAACGAAACATCCAATGGATATTTCCTGGAACGTTCTCATAGTGCCCGTATGACGTTAGCCAAGGCCTGCGAGTTGTGCCCAGAGGAGGTGTGTGTTCGTTCAGCAACATTAGTGTTTATAAAGTGCAGTACAGAGTCAGTCAGTCACGTCTGGGGAAAAATGCATTCAGCCCCTTTCAGGATAAACGTGTTTAGTAATGTAGAGTAATGTATTACATTTTACATTTGCCATAGTCATTGTTTTTATAACAAAGTCGTTTCTATAATGAAGTACATACGTTCTTGCTTTTTCAGTTTAATTTAAAGAGAGAGTTCGCCCAAAAATAAAAATTCTTCCATTGTAAATTCACCCTCATTTTCATCTTTAATCACCAGTTTTTAGGTGAACTGTCCTCTTAACAGATTGCAGAATATCACAGATGTTCTAAATGTATGCAGCCAATAATCCACATGCATAGATTGTTGAACCACTATGCATTAATAACTGCCATTTTAAAATAGTGTCACTTACTGAAGCACGAGGTGGTATCTGAAGAGGACGCAGGCCGGAACCCGTCCTCTGCACAGCAACTGTTGCCAGGGGAAGTGACAGGCCAGCAGCAGAACACTGTAAGCCTCGCACTGACCGGCCACTCTGGCCCCCTCTGCGTAACACAGGGCTTGTTTGTAGCCGGTTTCAGCTCTGAATCAACTCTTCATGTGATACCTGAAGTGATCTTAGTGTAGAAATAAGCTGCGGATAATGCATGTTTATGGTGTCTATGCATCTGTCATTTACATTTACATTTAGTCATTTAGCTGACGCTTTTATCCAAAGCGACTTACAAATGAGGACAGGAAGCAACTTCGATTACAATAAGAGA
>JAZGTI010009421.1:0-18630 GCA_036877585.1 Botia kubotai | reverse complement strand
TTTTTTTATTATTTTATTTTTACTTCCGTAATATTTGGGGGAGGGGGCACAAAAGTAAATTTCTGCTTAGGGCACCCATTTGGCCAGCAGCGGCCCTGGGTGTGGTGGCTGAGGAGATATTAAGGCTTTAAATGTTGCCTTTAAGGACGACAGTTTTGGCAGTGCCTTTTTCTACTATCATAAGCAGAGTCTGAAACAAGAAGAACACATGAGGAGACTCTAGAAAGAGCGAGCATCTGTTCTTGTGCATGGCCAATCACAGTACTGGCAACACAGGAAAAATCTTGATGACAAACAAAGAAGCTGTCCATTTAAAACAAGCATCTCTTAGAGAAATCAATGGTGCAGGTCTGCGTGGTGTCATTACCACACCAGAGAATAAACATTAATTTATTAAGTGCTTTTCTAAGAGTTAAACTGCTCTAAAACAAATCAGTGGGATTCAGAATATAAACTACCATTAAAGTCCAGTTCAAAGACAGAGAGGTTCAGGAAAGGACCAGTTCACCCATTTCTTTCATTATTTATTTCAGTGGGAGTTAAAATTGTTTTGTAAAAAAATATTAAGTACAACTGACTTGCTATTGGTTTCAGAAAACCTAAAGTGCGCAATACAGTGCATAATAACAGAGTTGCATCAAAGTACTGTACAACAAAACACATAAAAAATATGATGCAGGAAACATGCATCATATAAAAAATAAAAACAAAATAGAATCAGGGCAAACTGACATCAAAGCCTTAAACTGACATTAATCAAAAGCCAGAGAAAACAAGTAAGATTTAAGAACAGACTTAAAACTAGCTAGTGAGGGAGTTTTACAGTGACAACGTGGGACAGTTTGCTGATTACTAGACCTAATTGCTCTTTGAGGAGAGTAAGGAATCAGAAGGTCACTGATGTATTTTGGTGCAAGACCAGATAAAGCCTTGTACACAAAGACAGCTATTTTAAAATCAATTCTAAACTTTACAGGAAGCCAGTGTAAAGATACTAAAATTGGAGAAATGTGATCCCTCTTTTTTGTTGCAGTAAGAAGCCTCGCTGCAGCATTTTGGACAATTTGCAGATGAGAAATCACCATTTGAGGCAGGCCACAATATAGGGAATTACAGTAATCCAGGCGTGATGTTATGAAAGCATGGACTACAGTCTCTAAATCTATGGGGCAACAACTGTTTCAGTTTAGCAATTCATCTCAAATGGAAGAAGCTGCCCTTTATCACTGTGCTAATTTGTTTCTCAAAGTTGAGTAACGAACTGGCCTAAAATCAGAATTTCGCTTTTGCTTTCATTTAGTTGTAGAAAATTATTAGCCATCCAACCTTTTACCTTCTCAAAACAGTCATAAAGCACACAGCAGTGCTGTCAGCTTTTTGCTGGAAGATAAAACTGTGTATCATCAGCATAGCAGTGGTAGGAGATCTTATATGTCTTAAAAATGGCACCCAAGGGAAGCATGTTAAGTAAAAAAAGAAGAGGGCCTAAAATGGACCCTTGGGGCACACTGCATGACAAGGAGTCGACAAAGAAAACTTCCCAGTGCTCACTGAAAAGGTTCTGTCTTTAAGATAAGAGGCCAACCACTGTAAAGTGACACCATGAATACCCACCAACTTTTCTAACCGATATAACAGAATACTATGATCAATTGTATAGAATGCCGCACTTAAATCCAGCAAAATAAGCACCACATATGAACCAGTATCGAGAACTTGCAAAAGGTCATTGCTAATTTTCCACAATGCAGTTTCCGTGCTGTGCAGTGATCTAAAACTTGACTGGAAAGTATCCAAAACATTGGACATACTGATATAAGTATTGAACTGACTGCAAACAACGCTCTCTAAAACTTTCTTGTTTTTACTTTGAACTGGGTATTCAATGTTTACAGCCTGCGATGACCACCACCTGTGTACCCGTTTATAATTTTATCTCATCCCCATTGCTCTGTTTGCCATTGTTTGATCGCTGCCTGTTTTGACAACGATTATGTCTAATAAAGAGCTGCAGATGGATCCACCTGTACATGAGACTTCATTACAATAACTTTATATCTTGCAGCTAAGTGATTTATTGAATGACAATGTGTACATAATGTGTGACATTTACTGAGGACAATTCATAATGATCATATTCCTGACTTTCATGTACTGTCCGTGGAACAGCAAGGTTGAATTTTAAAAAGACATGTTTTCAATAATCTTTAATGAATTCAGTATATTTACACTTTCAGATTGCACTTACAGGATATCACATTATAACAATGTTCTTATTCTTTTATGACTGGCCAATCAGCATTTATTATTCATTATGTTAATTAATGGTATTTTAATAGTATACTGCCTTCATGATTTGTCAAATCACGCTGCATTAAATGTAGTATTATGGTTTTATCTGCAGACCAGTGTCGATTTGTCTCATATTTTCAAGCCTCTATATCAAACAGCTCTAGTGAAGAGTGACACATTGAGGAAAGACAAGGGGAATGACATGAGGACTCTGAGGAATGAAACTTACCCTTATGCATGCCACAGATCAATGTATAGAGTAGCTGCACTACAGCTCCTACAGTACACAGGTCAATCCCAGAATGCAATGAGCTCAGTGAAAAAAATCCAACCTGGAAAAATTTCATGCAAAAATTATTTTGTATATGCAATAATATAGAGTACAAATTGATTCAGCTTCACCCAATATTTGTTAGTGCTGTATTGGTGCTGTATGGTATTATCATGATATCTATTGTAATAAAAATAATTCTATAAATTAATCTTTATTTATGTTGATTTAGTGTTTTCTCTTTTTTGGTCACTCATAACATGAGTGTGGGGGGGCAGAGAGAGAGTTTGTGACCACTGCTCTTAGGGCAAAATGTTAATTGGTAGAATAACACCACCTACTGTGCTGAAGTGTGTCAACCAGATTCTGACACTGAATTTACACAATGTTATCATGTGTATTAACACAATATCAATAATCATGGTTATTATTATTAACAATTATTGTCAATACAGGTATATTGCGACACCCCTACTACACATATGATAATATCATAATACTGTGGTATACCTTTATAATAAAAATAAATATGCCTGTGCAGTAGTAAGTCAGATATGTGGATGTCTATTTTGTATACAGGTTATAAAACATTGACAGTAAAAGAAAATAAAAATGGAGATGGCACACTGTTGGGCTAGTTGGGTCCCTAAAGCATGTTTATTCACTGCATGGTGATGCAGGTCTCCAGCATGTCCATTTTATACAGCAAAAAAACTGAACACTGAAGCGAAAGAGCTCAGGGAAAGAGGAGGAGAAGAGATCCCTCAGGACCAGCCCATCCTGAGGTGGGTGGTTCTTCCTGAAAACACAAACATACACACAACTGAGAAACCTATTAGCGAGGATACATGCAGAGAGATAGAAATCCATACACACAATGGTAATCTAAAATAAAATGAAGTATCCTTTCCGTTCTCAAACTGTGACACATTAGTGTAAAAATAATTTGTCTTTGTTCCCTGTTTCCCTTTTTTCTTTAATTTACTCTTTATCAGATGAATACTTTAAAGACTGCTGTAAAGACACAGAGAAATACCCTGCGGGTTCTAGACTTCATTATCCAGCAGAACGTCCTGGTTATATATGTAACCCCCGTTCCCTGAAGGAGGGAACGGAGACGTTACGTCATGCGTCAGTCCGTTGACGTAACGTCGAACGTGACTGACTGAAAGGGAACTGGTTTGTACAGCTGGCTGCAGTATGAACAGAGAGATTGTGAATTCAGACTATTCTCATGTATTTTCAAACGGTTTATGTAATAAATCTATACTATTAAGATTGATACTAAGTCAATCATAGAGACTTCTGTGGATGGATGGTTTAATACTGTTCATATTATTACCTGAACTATTTGCTGTTCTCATTTGTATGGTCTTGGAAGTTTAAAATTCAAGAAACATACTAAAATGCTCTGTCTCACAGTACATGTTCCTCATCACTCATCTCCAAAACAGGACTCCAGTTAAGGACAGAAAAGCTCATTAACACCATCCTGTTACAGGACACTATGGCCGGGGAGGCGTTATTGATGTTGTGTGGCTCAAACAGTGTGCGGTGTCATCCATGGCTGAGTTCTCAATCCATATGGCATCAACCAGCCCATCAGTAACAATCCATATGTGTTCCCCTATACTTAAACCATGTGTTACAAATGAGAAATGAACCCAATATAGACACTTACTGTAACATCATAATTGTTATGCTTTCCATTAGTCGTGATCAATGATTGACATTTGACATCTGACTGATAGCATTGCCCATTAGTTTCAAGTTCAGGGGTGTTTCCTGTTTTTCCTTATTTACTGTAGCGTTTTCCTGTTTTAGCTACTGGGCACACATGTTAAAAAGGCAGCTTAGGTAGACAGCAGGATGCATTTCTTTGCATGCAATGATGTGCAGTGTTACTGAAATTGCTGTGTCAGTAACTCTTTAATAAAGTATTTTTTGTTAAACTTTTACTTTGCTCAATTTTGTCCTGTTTTCTACCACATGACGATCACGCATGTTCATTAATTTAAAAAGCTTAGTCGATGGCTTTCTGCATGTTTATCCCAATTTAATCACAATTTAAGAGGTTTCTTAACCACTTTGGAAGGCACTAGCTTTGGTGTGCAGCTGACCAGACAGAAAAGTTCCAAAAAGCACAGTTGAAACATATTACAGTATTAAAACTATGTTTAGGACCGTTATGTTGTCCTAGGCAAAGCATGTCAATGTTTGATCTATGAGAAATCAGATCTGCCTTATAATTACAAAAATTTTGACACAGAGGAACAAAATCAGCACCTGTCAGTGAGAAGAGTGATGACCAGTCTGTCAGTGCAGCTCGGAAACTCATTCTGATCAGTGATGTTGATCATCATCATCTTGTGGAAGTAAAAATGACAGCCACTTGAAGTCTGTGG
Source organism: Botia kubotai (assembly GCA_036877585.1). Classification (NCBI taxonomy): domain Eukaryota; kingdom Metazoa; phylum Chordata; class Actinopteri; order Cypriniformes; family Botiidae; genus Botia; species Botia kubotai. The sequence goes on along the minus strand of JAZGTI010009421.1, from coordinate 13,662 downwards.
AGCTTTTCATGTGCAGACAGCACTGTGGGTGAAAAACAGTGATTGGGCAGGGATTAATCTCTGCTTATCTTTTAAGCTGTCTCAAAGAGATGTCTGTGACTGCTGCAAACTGTGATATACAGTTCTTTGTGATAAATATATCATCTAGCATTTACTTATGAGATATTAAGACATCAAACCTTGCCGACCAGCAAACTTTAACAATATGAAAAAGGGAATTCAAAGCATTAATAAACAATATTAAACCAAGAAGCAACTGCTGTATAGTAATTCGGGTGACTGTTATTAACTAAATTACCTTTGGTTATTGTGGAGCATTGTAAATGGAGGTTTGTTTGCAAAAAGTTATTAAAGTTCTAAAATCTTGACAAAAAGGTTTCCAATAGTAAACTTAAATGAGCGAGCGACAATGCCAGCTAAGAGACATAATTAGAGCTTTAAATGAGCATTTGATTGCATATATTCAAATATGAGAAAAAAAAGAAAGTTACATACACCTGGGATGGCATGTGGGAGAGTAAATTTTCTTTTTAAGGTGAACTATCCCTTTAATAACAATTAAGATTCCAAACCTCTGGTGCTCACCAAATCATTAAAGAAATCACTCTGATGTATGGAAATGATGATCACATGGTAAATTTCTATTGTAAAGGTTAGGCACACGGATCTTCATATTGCCACTTATCCAGTTGAATCATGCTATTTTTTGCATTTGGTCAAATCATGGTGCTTCAAGATAACATCCTGTTTTTTACTGTTTTTTTACTATATTATAGCACTAGACATGATAATTAACAGGATACTGTACTTGGAACATAATAAGTCTGTCACTGGCATCCTGGGAAGCTAATTTAACCACCATGGGACCATCCTAAAGTTTTGATTTGCACAACATCAGAGAAAAACATGCACATGATGTTCCTTTATGAAATACAAACACTTTGTTTTCCATGTTCAGCGGCAAAATCAGTTGCTTCAAAGAAGCACTTAGATTTTTTTTTTTTGCTTTGTTTTCTTGGATTTAATGATAGTGGAAATCCACAGGAATACAAATATAGAAAACCATCTGTGTTCTGGCTTGAAACCATAATTGCTTTAAGGGACCTTCTCAAAGAAAGAGAAGGAGCTTGATAGAGTTTACCTGCCTCTCAGGATTCACTCTCTCATAGTCATGATAAAAGTGCTGGCAGTTCTCCACAAAGATATAAACATTTCTGATGAGTTCCCCTCTGAACTTTGGCTGGAAGGTTACTAGCTTGTACTGGACCTCTGTGCTCTAGGCCAGCTTCTTACAGGTGTAATAAAGGGTGTCCACCTTCTCAGCCTCTTCCTTGGCAACCAACAACACATACTTATGCAGCATACTTTACGATTCCTGCATTCAAAACCAATATCAGCTCACATTTATATAATTGTATAAGGAAAAATGTATATTTTAGAAGTCTCACTACTTTTAATAAACCTCTCCATAAGGTCATTTTAATAGTCCTAAGGTGTAACATTAATTGAAAGATGCATGCCCAATAATTTGAATACAATATGTTGTAAATGTTATCGTATACGATTGCTTCCTGCTGTAACCTTACCCCTTCCTGCCATAAAACTGTTCAGTAAATGATTGTTTGTTTATAACTGAATTGGACCAACTTGAAAGTCTATGGAGATCTACTATGCTCTCATTTCTTTAAGCATTGCCATGGCGATGCAGATATCATCCAGGTCCTTGATTTGGCTGCTGAGTTTCTTGCTTGCCTCATCCACAAAAAATCTGTTTTATTTCCATATAATACTTTCTGTTGCAATGGTGACCAAAGTCCACTATTCATCTGTTAGTCTCATCAGTAATGACCAAATTCAGATTGGCTAAGGGTTGGATTACCAACACAATAAGAATCAGGGACCAACATATAAGAGTTATAATATACAAAGTCAAAAAAAGTTATAAAGATTCTGTCCTCTAAAAACAGCCACAAATACACTGCTACTTTACAATAATCACTTTGTTTTTACCTTCTTTTAATTATAAAATTAATAAAATTATTTGATTCATTCATCTGAGGTACTGCCTTCTGGAGAAAGAAAATATGTATTGTCCAGGGGTAAGAAATCACCAAGATGAGGAAGAAGAGTTTATAAGTAAGAGCTGTGAGAGAGGGACTCATCTTAAAGAATCATTCAGTAATGTTATTGTTTTGACTCAGGTTTATGAAGAACTTAATTTACTTTAAGCAAAGACACCTAGCAGATGTTTATAGTGGCAGATTGAGAGCGAAAGAGAGACAGAGAGAGAAAGAGAGAGAGAGAGAAGAAAAAATAATAAATGACATGGATAAGATTGTGTTACTGTGACACTAGGAACAAGTCACCACTTTATTAAACCACAACCATCATCTGCATTCACTATCTTTGTCCCTAAGTTTCATTTATCAAATGATTGGAGATCAGCTTATCCATCTAGAGCTTCAATTTTCAACCATTATATACAGCGTGTTTTAATCTGACCATAGACTTGTTAGTTCTTGATGTGCTCTGTCTGAGCTGTGTAATTAGAGGATGAGGAGGAATTGTATAAGGAAAGCTACAATTGGTCAATTCGTCAGGTAAGTCAGATACAAAGGTGTCATACATACAGTGGCCTTAAAAGTGGTCATCTGAAAAAAAAATTATGCTAGATGATTTTTCTGAACTTATTTTGCAATTACTTTTAAGCTACTTGGGGTCAAGGTGATTTTTCGTGGTTGTATAAGGTCAGTTTCCCCTCAGGTTCACACAGGTATCCTAACAGAGTTACCAGAGGTATAGGTCATAACATTGACTATAGACTCGTTTTACTTACTGTTGATATCTTTTACATTTTGACATTTTGAAAACTTTTTAGGACCACTGTACTGCATAAGATTCTTCACCCTTCACCCTTTCAACTAATTCTTCACCCTTTCAACTAATTTACAAAGAGGTTCCTGTATAAAGTGATAAGAGGAGAGTAGTTGACATTAGGTGACATCAGACAAAAATTAAAGTCATATTAGGGAAACAACATCTTAATGTTCTTTATGAAAGATTATGAAGACAAAGATGTCTATCATAATAAAGTAAACTGTTCACTAGAAGACCAGGAATGTGTTTTATAACAGTAAACAGAGTCAAGTGATTTCATACTGACGTTTGAGGACATTTTCGTCTTTTACAGTGCCTTGCAAAAGTATTTATACCCCTTGAACTTTTTTACAGTTTGTCACCTTACAACCAGAAATGTATTTTATTGAGATTTTATGTGATAGACCAACACAAAGTAGCACATATGGCTGCTTTGGAAGAATGAGCAAAAATTTCAGTCTTTAGATGTGCAAAGCTGGTAGAGACATACCCCAAAAGACTTGTGGTGGCTCTACAAAGTATTGACGCAGGGGGACTGAATACAAATGCACCCGACACTTTTCAGATTTTTATATGCTTAAAATTTTTAAAACCATGTATCGTTTTTGTTCCATTTCACAATTATGTGCCACTTTGTGGTGGTCTATTACATAAAAAAACATTTAAGTTTATGGTTGTAATGCGACAAAATGTGGAAAAGTTCAAGGGGTATGAATACTTTTGCATGCCACTGTATGTTTTCATCAAGTCCATCTTTTTATCTTTCTCATCAGTGGAGATGAGGGCCCCACCCTTGGGGCTGTGGTGCTTCATGTCAGGAGACGGCCCTCTAATATACTCACCTCTCCTTTGGATACATATACCAGACATAAATGACAAAATATTACTCAATAGAAACTGCATATTATATATGCAGTGTATTTTTTTGCAGGTGTTTTGGATTTTTTTTAATAAATGTGATAATACTCATGGATGTAAATTTTAAGCATAATAGGGTAGAAGAAAGTATTTTAACCTTTACTCTAGAACAAAACACTTTATTTTTAACTATTGCCTATTGAAACTATTAAAATGCTCCAGAAAATATTGGAAATATTGTTTTATTTGTTTTCTACAAAGCAATATGTTTCTGGTTTGTGGTTATGGATTCATTGCCTCCCTAGGCACTACAGTGACCAGTATTCAGAGGTCTGTAGTCACTGTTTTTGAGATAAGATGAGTGAATAGCAAATATGAAGCATCTGTTTATTTTATTGAACTGAAACTTTGTATTTGACAAATTTCTGTGTTGCCAAACTGGTAAAGCATCTGTTCCAGGATGCAAATATTGGGCCTTAATAAAAGTTCATTTCTGACTCTGATGTCATAGCATTTAGATGATGAACAGCAGATCTCACCATCACTGAAACCCCATGTGTTCCACTTTGCTTTCTGTCCTGCTCTTCTCATGGTTTCTCTCCTCGTCTTTCTTCTGCCCAAACTCCAGTAGCATATTAATTGGGCTCCATTGATGCAAAGCTCCTAAAGTTTACAATAAAAGTAATGAGCAAGATTGAAATGATTATTCATAAACTCAGAACATTTTATTGATCTAGTCATGACAAGAAAAGTAATAAAATGTTTAAATAGCAAACAGCAGAAGTAACCAGGCTTTGGACATTTGTTGTTTGGAAAAACTCATCTTTAGGTATCACACACAGGGTAAGGTGCTCATTTTCTGCAGTACAATGTCAATCCTGAACTCCACCAGCTCATTCACTCTGTGCAACAGAAGTTCAAGGTCCTCTGACAAATCAGGAAAAAATAAGACTCATAGCATTAGAGAATATAAAGAAATTTTTTAGAAGAACCTTTTGATATCTCACCATACCTTTTTTTTTAAGTGTCTATTTACGAGTGTCTTTCTCATGTATGCTCCTCATATGCTTATGATATAAGCCAGCTTTGAAATTGAGTTTCACCAAGTGCAGCAGAGATTCGGCTGAGGTATTTCTCAATGTTCAGGGAGGCCCAGTTAAGGGTCATCCAACCAGGCAGGATGGCACTGTCTACTTTAAGCATGCGTGCCAGAAGTCGCTCAAAGGCTGCCTGGATTTGAAACCTCACCCTAGGTTTAAAATCCTAGAGTTTTCCATCACCATCAACTGAACAACAAACAAATTAACATACTGTGACTTTTTTTAGGGGTATCACAGAGACATATATAAATATATGTACTTTTAAGGAACTAAGTCATTCTTTTTTATATATTTTAAAATATTTAAAAAATATATTTTTTAATATTCCTGGTTTCTTTCTCCTGAAGCTTATGAAAACAAAAGAATTAAACAAATGAAAGAAAATAAAACCAACTGCTGCAGTGCCCAACCAAAATATTAATACACTTGAAAACATATATTTAAGTCAAACCCAAATTTTTTAACTCGTAAATGTGTCTAACAATATTAAAATAATATTTTCGGAGTTTATATTATTAGAATTCATAAATCGAGACGAAAATGTATGGAAATTTATCGCTTAGCTTGCTTGGTTTCTGTAATATAATGATCGAACTAAGCGCGGCAGAGGCTGTGTCTGCCCACCCGAGCTCAACATCGCCCACACTTTACCCAAAGTTAAATAGTGGTGAAAAATGGAAATGCAGTGAGCCCTGATTGAGAGTCATATGGGTAGATTTAAGGATGCCCCTCTGCTTTATACGTTACGTAAACTTAGTTCGGGACAACGCTACATTATTCCGCATCAGTCCATATCAGTCAGCGTGAAGTCAGTTCAGCAGGTTCGTTAGGTTGTGAACGTGGCGAGTGGTACAAATCAATCCGAGTGTAATACTGTCGAATTTTTTTTATTACAGAACTCGTTTGAGAGATGAGCAACAAATGAGCAAATGAGATCCCCAAATTTAATAAAGCAGACATTGAAAAATTCGCAAACATGAAATAACAGCGGGCCAAAATACAAATAAATAAATTACTCAAATGACTTAAATTATAAATCGTCCAGTTCAAATGTTGCCTTATTGAATTGCCTGTAAAATAAACTGAAATAGACCTTTACGAAATGTTTACAATTGCAAAAGAAATGAAATAACCAATAAACAATATAGTTAATAAAAAATAATAATAGTTCAACATGCAGTCAGTTACTTTTGTTTTCTTTCTGAATTTTTCCACAATTCGAAATATTCTACATTAATATTTAAACACAACAATACAACTAATGATTGTTCTAAGATAGCATTCTATATATGATTATAGAGCTTGATTATAGAGATAAATATATAGCTATATATTCGATTATAGAGCAACATTAGAGCGCCACCCTCGGCCTGAATTATGGAAGGACTTTAGACCGCTGCCAAAGGTGTTCTGAATGTGTTTAAATGTAAAACTTACGGCGTTAACAACGCCAAGGTCATGGGTTCGATCCCAGGGATTGCACATACTCAGAAACAATGTATAGTACAATGCAATTTAAGTCGCTTTGGATAAAAGCGTCTGACAAATGCATAAATGTAAATGTAAAAACATGGTGACAGAATGTTTATATTTGGACAAATATCTTCAAATAAAACAACCATAGAGGACTTGTTGACTTGTACTGGTTCCATTCCCAGCTGGGAAGACAAATGTCCCCCTTTTAGCCCTAGCAACACTCCGTTGTGTGTACCACAGCACCCTAAATGCCCAGGGGAGCAGTTTGCTGTAAAATATATATTGACTTTTACAGACTGACAAGTTTCACAGCAGTTAGTGATAAATCTTTATCAGCTTTTGTTCAATTATTAAGCACTCCTGGAGCATGTGCCGATGGAGCCTTTCCTTTGAAAAACCAAATCAGAACCATCATTGTTATAAGACAAACCACAACACTGATGCCAGATCAGCATGAAAGGGCAGTTTCTACCTACAGGTTAAAATTATGAGCATGCTGATTAAAACTTTATGATTAGACATGCACTTGTTAGGTCTTTACACCAATTACCACCCATTTTGCCTGCATGTCTGCTGTCTGCCCACAGGGGGCAGCAGAGAGAACTTAATAGAGAAACTTAACTTAGTCCAGGTTAACAGTGTTGATTAACAATTCATAACTGTAACTTAGATTTTGAAAAAATTTTTAGTTCACTAATTCCAAATTTTTGGAATCTTTGCAGGGCAAAAAGTTTTGCAGGGCATTGTAGGTTGTGATAGTACTGAACATGTTTGGGATTTTTGGTCAGTCGTTGTTAAAACGTGTACAACCTGCCAAAGATGTACTTCTTACTGAAGTTAAACAGATGCTCCACCAGATTCTCCTCTAGCTTCTGCTTCATCTTCTGGAAATATTTCTGGCATTCCTAAAACACAGAACACAGAACATTGTTGCTACAATTTTGGGACAGCCCTTCTGGAGTAACTGTATGATAACTTATGAATTGGACTAAATCAATGGGTAACACTGGTTTAATTACCAATATACTTCAAAATATCTTCTTTTGTGTTCCTCAGAAGCAAAGTCGGCGGTTCCCCTGCATGCCTCAGCAGCACGGCAGTCTGACGAGCGATTTCCTTTGCAGAGCTTTTTCCTTCCTATAGCGCTTCAAGGATGGTGTGTGTCTTTTTAAAGATGTCTTCAGGAGCCAACGAGCCAATGATCAGACTTGGCTACGTGATTCAGTCCGCCAGGCCCCCCCCCCCAGATTCAGCGGCATCCGGCATGCTGCGGTCCTGCGAGCAGAGATTGCAGTCCTCCTGGCGAAGGAGCCTGTCCCTCTAGCCGAGATGAAGTCTGGGTTTTACAGCCCATACTTCATCGTGCCCAAGAAAGGAGGTGGGCTGCGGCCAATCTTGGACCTGCGTGTCTTGAATCGGTCCCTGCACAAGCTACCCTTTAAGATGCTCATGCAGAAGCGCATTCTCTTATGCGTTCGCGCCAACAATTGGTTTGCAGCGGTCGACCTGAAGGACAAGTACTTTCACGTCACGATTCTGCCCCGACACAGGCCGTTCCTTTGGGTTGCATTCAGGGGGTCCTCCTCTTCGGGCTGTCCCATTGTGGGAAGTGGGCGTTCGCATCCTCAACTATTTCGTCGACTGGCTCATTCTGGCCCATTCTGGACAGCAGTTGTGCGAACACAGGGACCTTGTGCTCCTGGGGCATATGGCATCTACGGCTGCGGTCACTCTGCTCGGCCTGATGCATATGAGACCACTGCAGCACTGGCTACGCGACCGAGTCCTGAGGTGGGCATGGCGTCGCGGCACACACCGGGTGACTATCACACCGTCGGGCCGCCAACTTTCAGCCCTTGGTAAGAACATGGCAGGCAGCTTTGGGCTCCTGGACAGGATCTCGGCCCCTGTGGCACATCAATTGCCTCGAGTTGATGGTAGTGCTTTTGGCTCTGCGCTGGTTTCTTCCATTGCTGCATGGCAGGCACGTGTTCATACAGACAACACAGCGACTGTGGTGTATATTAACCGCCAAGGTGGGTTACACTCACATTGCAAGTCTCAACTCGCCCGCCGTCTCCTCCTCTGGAGTCAGCGGCGACGGGGCACTATCTGGCACCCGCGCTCTGATCTTTGGAACCTCCATGTGTGGTTCGTGGACGGGACGCAGAGACCCAGAGTAACCTGCCCCCGAGTGTGGTAGATACTATACTCAGGCGAGGGCTCCTTCCACCAGGTGTGCGTACACTTAAAGTGGAACCTCTTCACTGACTGGTGTTCTTCCCATGGAGAAAACCGTTACACTTGCAAGTTCCACTCAGTGCTTTCCTTTCTGCAGGAAGGGTTGGAACGGAGGTTGTCCCCTTCCACCCTGAAGGTATGTGGCTACTATATCAGCCTATTACCTGGCAGTGGAAGGTAAGTATTTAGGGAAGCACGAGCTGGTCATCAGGTTCCTGCGGGGCGCCCGGAGGCTGAACCACCCAGAGGAGCCCCTTTCTGCCTCTTGGGATCTTTCCGTAGTCCTCTTGGGGCTACGAGCCGTCAGTCGAGCCGAAGAGTCTGTCTCTCAAGACAGAGCTCCTGACTACGCTCGCCTCTATCAAGAGGGTGGGGGACCTGCAGATGTTGTCAGTCTGTGATTCATGCCTAGAGTTTGGGCATGTCGCCTCTCACGTTCTCTTGAGACCCAGGCCTGGCTACATGCCCAAGGTTCCCACCATGCCTTTCAGGGATCAGATGGTGAACCTGCAAGCGCTGCCCATGGAGGAGGCAGACCCAGCCCTTTCCTTGCTGTGTCCCGTTCGCACCTTGCGCATTTATGTGGACGGCACTCGGAGCTTCAGACGCTCTAATCAGAAGGGGAAGGCCCTCTCCAAACAGAGGTTGGCCCACTGGATAGTGGATGCCATCTCCTTGGCGTACCATTACCAAGGCATGCCATGCCTTCCTGGAGTGAGGGCTCACTCGACTAGGAGTGTGACACCCAACACCTTTGCAAGGTTCTATAACCTCAGGGTAGAGCCTGTATCCTCTCGTGTGTTGGGGCCCACTGGCTAGTGGGCGGGAGGACAGGCTTGGTGTCTTCGCTTGCTTTCGCCTGCCACCTAGGTTAGGGGGACTTAGGTGGTTGTATTCCTTCGCAGTGGTTTCCCAGCAGGACCTCCCAGTAGGTAGGACCTGCACAGAGACATTTTCCATAGGTAGTACTGCCTGGTCAGTCTATACCTCATCTCCACACATTACCTCCTTTTAGCGGGGTGTGGTCTCCGCAACGCCTTTCCTCTGGAATGGACGTTTTCCCCAGTGTTCTCGTGACTATACCGCGAGAGGAAGTAGACCTGTGCACCGAGGTGCCTTCTCCTGGGGGGGGTAAGGAACAATTGCCACGACCCCTCCGCGTCCAGGCTCCGCAGCTGACTGGGCTGCCTGCGCAAAGCGCTGGGAAGGTTACGAAGGCAAAGGAACTTTACAGAGACACTCTTTGCCTGCCCGTACTGACATTCCTAGCCTGTAACATGGGTCGGCTTGTGGCGTTTTCCACAGGGACCCCATACTTCTGTCAGTTGACGTAACATCGAACGTGACTGACAGAAAGGGAACGTCCTGGTTATATATGTAACCCCTGTTCCCTGAAGGAGGGAATGGAGATGTTACGTCCCCCTGCCGCAAGCCTGACTCACTGCAGATTGACCGGGACACATCTCGGCTCCTCAGCAAAAACCTGAATAAAACAGTCAAAGATAAAAGTAATTAAATTTCCAATATTTAATCTGCCTGACAAATTCCATAATCCAATTTATTTCATAGAATTCGTGGATCACTATAACACTACCGTTTGGTGTTTAATCATGTGTCTGTGAATGACTTTATGGGCAGTTGTAAAAGTGTGCCTCTCTTTGTCATTTCAGTATGTCTCAGACATTTTCCTGCAAGCTCTCCTGAGCCTCAGCTAACACAGAGACAAAGTTGTCCAGAGAGCTAATGAAGTCCTCTTTGACAGCCTAAGCCTGCAGGCTGGCCAGCCCTCCCCAGCCCTGGTTCATCTTCCTCAGACTGGGGATAAACATCTTTGACAGCAACTGCCTCCATTCTTCAGCAGGCCAACGCTTGTAGTGTCCAGCCTGTTAAAGTTCACATCCTATGAGAGCAGTCACAGACGAAAAGATTAACTTGTGCAAAAGAACATGGGAGAGGAATTCACCAAACAGTTTGTCTCCTGTTTTGTAAGATCTGCATATGCTTTAACTGTGTATTGAAATCACTGTCATACCTTTTAGCACAAATACCCCTCCATGTAAATTAGACTTATTAAAGATGTTGCTGTTCTTAAAACCTGTTGCAGTTGTTCACAGAAAGAAGGTGATAAATACAATTTTCTTTAGAAACATTGTTTTCTATTGATAATGGGCAAATGGGATATATGAGCTGCAGTTATATTAGCTTGAAAGATAGATAAAAGAAAGTGATTGCCCCCCAAAAAATCTAAATGAATACTTACAGTACTTACCAAGACATTATTATGGGAGTGACTATGGGAGTGTACGGTTAGCGTGGGAATGACAGACTTGTGCTCAACCATGACTGCCAAAACAACTGAAATATTAGATAATGCCTGAACGCCAGCAATTGCCTAGCAACAGAACTCATCAGACAAACTAAAGTGTAACTTTAGCACAGAAGATTATCTAGATGAGCAAACAGTGATCTTGTGCATGAATCTGCAAATGAACGTGACAGCCCATAACAACAGAGAGGAGCGTGCCACTCATGTTTGAGTGATTTTACAGCAAATATGATAATCACAGTCATTCAACACCTTATAAAGTATTGTGAATTATGGATGTGAAGAACTTTGGATTTTGTGATCAAGTGGCCACAAAGAAAGAAATGTTAGGCTAATTCTTATTCAAACAATGAATCCACACACTACACAACTGCACTATTTTAGGAGAATGTTAAAACAATTTCATTCAATATTTTGCAGTACTACAGAATCCAGACACATATTTTGTAGAAAAATATAAACTGCTAAAACAATAGCAAAAATCAATATTTAAAGATTTTAAAACATATCTGTTTAAAACAAATAAAAAAAACAAATAAAACCAGCATAAAACCAAACACAGACACAGCAGTTAAATACCACAGTTTTGTAATTATTTATGAACTTTTCCACACACATTCAAAAAGCAATACAATAATATAATACAATATAAGCAATACAATAAATAATACATAAACTCACTAAGAGTTTATCATAGAATATAAGGTAAAACCAGTCAGATTAATAAACAACCATATAAACATGGCAGAATGACAACCTCACGACTGGGAAATTTTTCAATCTTTCAACAGTTTATGCCTCATGTTTAATTTAGATAAACTGAGAAAAGAAAATGATTTTACAGCATGTATAGTGAAAAGCAAAGTAAGAATTTAATTGCACAGGGAACTGTGCATATGATAATAAAGGCTTTGACTTGACTTAATACTTTGGATATAGGGCTTGTTCAATTTTCTAACTCTAAGTAAAAGTGACTGTAATACTAACACTTGCTTTGGCAACCCCACTAACAAGCATTATGTTCTCTCTTCAAACTACAAGCTGATTATACTGGTTATATGCACAGTATTACAAAGCATCACTTTAGAGAGCAGGAAAGACCTGCCACTGACATGTCACTTACTACTCATTGTTCTTTGAAACCAGGGCCTACTGCCACACACACCAGCCAATTAAAAGCCATCAAAGTCACATGGTACTGTCCATGCAGGATCACAGAAAACTGTGGCTACATGAAGAGCCCTGAGCGTTTGATAGCAGGAAAGTGATTGTGAAGGTTTGCATTTGAAAGTGGATAGGTCATCAATATTTTACAGTGACTATGACTGATTTATTTTAACAGGATATTTCTATTACAATAAGTCTGTGTAACAAGACTCTGCTGATAAATTATTCAAAGGATCTGCAAGCTGGCTTTCCAAATGGAGAACATATATGTACTGAATCCCCCCATCACACACATGCCATATCCACAAGTACTGAGTCAGTGAGCCTCATTTGCAGGCACTCTTAGACTTTTTCTAAGTCTAAAGGTTTTTTAAGAAAAACTTTTGTGCACATGTAAAAAAAACAATACCGCTTCCCATCAGCACAAACAAGTGGGGGTATTTGCATTAGCAATTAATCTCTCCTCAGATCCTGCTAACTGTACAAATGTCAAAAATCAAAGGTGATTTGTCTTACTCTGCATGTAAAGCCTCCACATCAATCCTATAATGCCTTTGGGCGGATGGTTGGAGCATTTATACTGTGCAGCTTTCATTGATTTCAATGTCTAAGCCATCAACATGTTTAAAAGAAAAGCTAATTTCTGATTTTTCAAACTGTTAAATACTGAAAGGAAATAGTTTCAGGCCCAGGAAGAAGATAACCTCCAGCATCCCTGAATTACTATGTGCATCATATGTATGACAGTTGTCATTGGGACCGTTAGGATGAAACATTGGGACCACTCCAGTTTAATAGATGTGTATTATAATACCCTAGATAATATCACTAATCAGATCTACTAGATGACTAGCATTACGAGAGCAAATAGACACTTGCTTACATCTTCTGCAGTTCTTCCACAGCCAAATAATCTGAGCATTACTTCCATAAACTCTTACTTTATTGATTGTGACATTTGGTTCTATTTTAATTTCACCTGGACTCTAAGGAAAAACATCTAAACGTTTATAATTAAAGGGAACATACATGAGAGTGCCGTCTTTTGAGAATAATTTTGTCTCTGAAATGCATCTGACACAATCACTGTCAGGTTCTGTGGCACTAAATGAATAAGACAACATGGCCTCTTTTTATATCCACAGCTGCACAATATTATACGGTTGCACAACTGCCCAGCATATCGGTTGTGGAAGAACCAATTTCTGCTAAATTAACAAACTTCCTGGATGTTTCTCAGCGCTATGGAGTTATTCTGCCATCTGCTGTTTTACATTAGTAACACAAACAGAAAACGTTTTTGATGTTACTATTGATGTTGCATAAAACAACCATAGTAGTGACCAACTACTGTTCACTGTCACTGCACGAAATAATACATTACCACGGTTCGTTTAACAGGGGTGGGCCAGATTTGGTGGGCGCGGTTTGCTTGTAGTGAGCTACTCATCATTACGACAACAAACGACTTCTATTACTGCTTGGAAAGTACATGTTTTAATTAATTAAACTCATTCGAGTATACCCATACAGAAATGTAATATATGACATATATGTCCCTATATCAAGATTGATATTGCCATATATGTTACATATATATGTGTGACTCATATTTAT